>CM055270.1:12442930-12511074 GCA_029237695.1 Conchocele bisecta | reverse complement strand
GATTGCAACGTCTCTCGCGCGAGTTTTATTGAGTTGTACATGCTTCCCCCCAAAATGTTTAGGACACCCGTGCCAATAACACCCGTGAAATTGGTAAGCTGTGTTGGTTTCCCCACAAAATCCGTCGACTGGCGCTCCTGCCACCAGTCTCTCACCACCGTGACCGCAGTGCGCAGTGTGAATATGGGGTCCGGTGAACGAGTTTAACCAACTTGTCACCTTCTTACTCGCGTGAGATCTGGGGTAAAATGCCTTTTCGAACGCAGATGCTGGTCTATCGATCTGAGCGCCTTTGCACGTGAGCTTCGTCACCCCTCGCATACATGTGATCACGTGTCTTTTTAAATTAATAGATTTCGTGAATCTCTGATCGCAGGCGCCACAACAATATGTCTTGGTGACCTTGTCCATGTCGGTAATCAAGAACGCGTGATTGTTGTAAATTCCTATTTTCATTTTCTTCGTCCCGAGTTCGTCATAGTGCGCCGCCACTTTCCTTAAATACCATGTACCGCCCTCAACCAGCTCATACACCTCAATTCCTGTCTTACACCACTCTTCCACTTTTTTGGGGTCATCGAATGGTATAGGTCCGGACGGCCGCTTCCATCCTTTACTTTTACAGAAATCCAAATATTCTTGCGCTAAAGCTTGCGTCCCTGTTAAACATCGGTCCGCCCGGAGCTTAGTTGTGTGGAGAACTATGCACCTGAATAGACAATGGTCGTCGTTGAATGTGTCCAATGGTTTCATCCCCTTACGGTGTCGCAACCATTCTGGGAGCAGCCCTCCAGCTATTTCTGAGGACTTTATCCCCATATCTCCCCCGCCAATCGCGGATTGGGTGTTGGGCTTGGAGGCCAGAATTATTTTAACCGTAACACCCACCCACCTAACAAACGTCCATTTTGTATTCGGGCGTTCGATTTTGTCGATGTTCAAGCGGGTTTCCTCCTGTTTATTAACCCACTTACCTGCTTCCTCATACTCTCTAAGCCAGGGACTTCCGTGCAGTTGTTTATGGAATATTTTTATTTTTTGCTTCCCCCGCTCGTCATTCTCCCCCTCCAAACCATTCTCCCCATCCAACACCGACAGTGTTGATGGAGGGGATTGGATGTGCGCTAATTTATGTGAAAAGGAATATCTCAAATAGAAACTTCCCGTTAATACCAGCGCAACCTCATCCATTATTCGTTTCGATATGTTTCCCTGATATCGATACCACGCGGCGGCCTTTCTCAATTGTTTTCTCCGTCTGTGCGTAGTATTCCAGAATGTCGTCTCCCTCTTCTATTATTTGCGTTAGGAGGGTGGTTTTAGGCACCCGCCGTTGGGGGATTGGCCGAATCAACGGAGTTGCAATTGTGGCTGATGGGTTTTTAATAGATTTTTTACCGATTTCAACCCCTAGTTGCCCGCTCGCGTCCAATTGTCCAAAGCCATTTTCCCGATTGGAGATTTGGTCTTTAGGAGGTTTTTCATCTACTAACTCACTGACCGGTTTGTGAGCTAAATTAGATTTCCTCGTATTTTTTATGACAGTCAGCATAATCTCTTTCTATATGTTAGTAAATATACTTTTTTTTTAATTATTAATTAATTAATTATTTAATTATTATATTTGCTAACATATAGGAAGTATCAAAATATTAATTAAATAATTAATTAATTATTTAAAACTGAACACCCCCTATTATTATATAGAAAATATTAATTTAACAATTAATTTAATAATTAATTAATTAATAATTTAAAAAAAAGTATATTTACTAACATATAGGAAGTATGAAAATATTAATTAAATAATTATTTAAAACTGAACGCCCCCTATTATTAATTAATTAATTAAGTAGAAAAAATAATAATTAAATAATTAATTAAATAATTAATTAAAACTGAACACCCACTATTATTAATTAATTAATTAGAAAATATAATAATTAAATAATTAATTAAATAATTAATTAATTAATAATTTAAAAAAAAGTATATTTACTAACATATAGGAAGTATGAAAATATTAATTAAATAATTATTTAAAACTGAACACCCCCTATTATTAATTAATTAATTATTTAATTAATTAATTAATTAATTATTTAAAACTGAACACCCCCTATTATTAATTAATTAATTAATTAGAAAACATAATAATTAAATTATTAATTAAATAATTAATTAATTAATTTATAAAAAGTGTATTTGCTAACATATATATGATATTGGTGCTGCTCCCGAATTAAATTTTTCAACCACCAATATATTGGATGATATTGAGGGTGGTGTTGTAACTTTCCCCCCTAAATTATCTCCCAGTTTTAACCTAAATTTATCCCAATCAGTATTCTCAATCTTGGGAAGGGTGGCGCGCACCTTCGTTCTAATAGGGTTTTTTAGATCCTCATATCGAGACATCTCCTCCACCACCGACTCAAATTCAGCGTCCGATATATTGTTATCGGCCAACGCTTTGGAAACGATAACGTCGATGCTATTTTTCTTAGACCTCGCGAGAACCGATATTCTGTCGTGCTTTCTACTTTTATTTTCGAATTTTCTTCCCACTACTCGGAACGCCATACACAGCAGTCCCGCCCCAGTGGCTACCACGCTCAAACCCCCTGCAATGGGAATTGCCACGACTGTAGATAACAATGCAGCGGTTCCGGCCCCACCCATTATAGAAATTGCTGCCAGCAAGGTGCTCACACCCTCCACTATATTTGCAGCTCGTCTATATTTTTTAGCATTTACCCTCCGAGCTTCCCCCTCTAGTTTTAGAATATCCTGCATCTCTAAGATATTTTCCAACCTAAAATCTGAACTTCTTTCGCCAAAATCGATATCATCCAATTTCTCCAATCGCGGTTGGGGTGTTGATGGATTGGGGTTCAACATTGTTGGTATTGGAAGCGTGCTCGGAAGCGGTGATTCGTTCATATTATCCAATATATTGGTATTTTACAAATTTAGTTCAATCAACAATATCACAACAGTGGAAGAACTCGCTGGGTCAGCGATTTTCGTAACAAAGTTAATAACTCTGCTCGGTTAATGGTAAGGGTAAATCTGTGGGCGCGGTCACCGTAAATCTCGTACTGGATGGTGAAGAACGGGCGCTTGGCGTCACTAAACTCGCTGGACAGGTTTCAGGGGGAGTTTTGCCGGTGACACTCCAATTAGACTTTTCGAAGGTAGTGTACCGCCATTCGTCGAACCGTCCCGGGAGTTGTCATGACGTATCCCCCATATGTATTGCTCGCTTTGGCACCAAACGAATATTCATAGATCCCCTCATTCAATGGGCCCCGCTTTTCAGCCCAAACTGTTATGACACGTTTTTCTGGTTGCAATAGACGCACCTGCGCAACCACTGCACCCAGCCCTTCACCAACTTGCGCAATCGCTGTATGAGCCTCGTCCCGAAATTCGGTTATTTTTCCGCCTAGTTCAGTAAGTGCTGCATGAACCTCTTCCCCAACTTGGATTATTTTTCCGCCGAGATCCTTAAGTCCTGTATGTGCCTCTTTGCGAACTCGTGCAGTCACCGTCAGTACGTCTACTCTAAGCTGTGCTATACTCCTGTGAATCACGTTTGTGGCCTCCGATATAGTTTTATTGATCAGGGCCTTAGTTTTTTCCGGTAGTTAAAAGTCACTCTCTGTCGGGATGAACCCCCCTTCTGACTGTTCCAAATTCTTTGAATTTATATCTGTCGCACAATCCCGTTCAAGGGAAGAACTACCTTGTCCGTATATACTCATAATAATTTTCTTAAAATTAAATTATAATATTGGGGGCACCTATACTCAATTGGACATTTCTAGGACGACCGAAATCGGGTAATAATTGTTTAACTCTCTCGCTTGATCATCAACAATAGAGACTGTAAATTCGTGGATATGCCCCGATTCCAAAACTTTCATCTCGGGGCATGGGAAGTCTAAGGTCACAGTCTCCCTAAAGAAACAATCACTGGCTTGCACGGTTTTCAGTAATGTGATGGGAGATCCGTCTACCGTGTTGTACGATGTGTTCACCCGATCCAGGTGCACCCTGAGAGTTTTCGTGAACGCGAAGTCCACCGGGTTATCACCGACGTACTCCCCCGGGGCAAACACGCCTTTATTCGCGGAGTATGTCTCTCTAAACCCGAGTTGAATACCCAACATCGGGGAGATCATTATCTGGCTGTCTGGGCCGATGGTCATTGTTGCAAGTCCGGTAGCCTTCGATACTGTGAGTTGAATATACCGTCAAGCTCTGTGGAAACAAAGTATATGAGCTGTCTTATTCCCCACAGTCCGGGAGGCAGCTTTACACCTACTTGTTGTCCATCCTTCACATAGTAAAACCCTTCGCTCGTCCCCACATTCTGCCACCCAACCGTGAAGGTGATTGATCTGAGTCCTACCCGGCGCTTTCCGCAGCAGTTGTCGATTGACTTCTGAAGTTCACAACTCTCTTTTTGAACATTAGTGATAGTAGCAAACATAATAAACTCCGATTAAAATGTCGTTGGATACCAAGACATTTAGCTTCAATTCAAAGACAAAGTACGCTGGGGGAGGTGTGTACTACTTAACGGTAGGAATACACTACTTAATTAGAAAGCTAATAAACCAAACAATAAGAGTAAACGAAGACACCGGATTTGATACAACTTTTTCAAACATGTTTGATAATTATAGGCTGCCCAAAATTACTACCCAAGAAACCAGAGACGCGTGGAAAGCAACACCGATGCAGTTTTGGCAGAACTAGTTAACTTTTGCTGTGTGATGTGCCACAACCGGGTGTGGTGTCTCTTACATAAACCACATAATCTGACCGCTTTCTGCGAAAGTGTTTATACTTTTCACGTCTACTACACTATTAGGAGGATTCTCAAAGAGATGAGCGTGAAACTCCCCCAAGAGGATAATTGGGACCCTCTATACAGCCCATACGACCACAAAGCCTACGAAAGAATATTCAGATTTCTAAAAATACCGACTGGAAACAGAAAACAGTTACTAAAAATGGTGGGTTAGGTGATATATATGTAAATGGTTACATCGTAACAGACTCAACTCTTGGGGTTTTTAATCCTACCAACATGACATATACACGAAATGACCCAAATGTTAAATGTACGTTTGCCGGGTGTAAAGACATCGTTGATGAACCTGTCGACTACATAGAACAACGTGAACACGTCGATATCGGCTTGGGGACTTTCATTTTGGATAGGGGGAAAGGGTTCACCAGGGCTGGGGTTACCCGCATCAGCGATTCCATTCGCACATACGTCTGGGCCATCCTCGGCGCACAAGCGCAAGCGCGCAGTTCTATAATAGGAGATGGTAAGGCGTTTGACTCACAAAAACAGTTCTTGGCAAATGTCGAGGACGCAATAAACAAACAGGTGGACCTCCCGGATGCGATCAGGCGGTATCAATATGTTTTGCAGAATGCCAGCACCCCAGTAGACTATGTATTTGGAATAGGTCTTTATATGGCGCCGAGCAATATGATACTACGAGACGACCCGGTTGACGGTTACAATAATCAGATCGTAATCGCCACCGCCAATCAAAAAATCGGCCACAACGGGAACGTGAACGCAGATATCATCAAGCGCACCCCCAAGACGGTGGGGAGTGGAGTTGGAAATTCAAATAAATTTGAAAAAGATTTCATAAAACCGCAAGCACCCACCCCAGAACCCCCAAGTCCTGAATTGGATACACCATCAAGTTCCCCCAATTATTCCAATCACGATTGGAGTGGAACAGGAGCGGGAACTACAACCCACGAGGAGGAGAAATTAGGGCTCGTCGTCGCCCTCGTGGTGATCGTACTACTCGCGCTTTGGTTTTAGGAACTCTCTGGCAGAGAATAGTAGAAGACCGGCGATCGCCACGATTAAAGCCCAAGTATTTTTGGCGAGCCATCAGGCCGTTTTTGATAATATAGATAACAAGTAGGAGACAACACTCCCGATCAACCCAGGCAGCGCGGCAGCCGCCTTTCCGGCATATTTAGCCAGGAGACTGGCGAGGGCTTTTAGCTGCTTTTTTGCCCACTCCTTGGCGCCGCCGGATGACGCGGGTGCTGGCGCGGGTGCTGGCGAGGGTGCAGCCGCACCGCCTACGAGCAGCTCCATAGCTAGAACTATGGTTGATATGGCCATGCCGAGAGCTGCGAGGATGCTTACTATTGTGACACCCTGCTCTCTGAACAGAGTGCGAAGTCGCTCACCGAGGGTCGTCTCCTCGTGCAGAACCCTCGAGATTGTTTCGCGGATCCGACTTATTTGGGTGCGGAGCGCCTCATGGCAAGCCGATGCAGCCTCCAAGCGAGCTGCTCTTTCATCCCGCAACGCCCGTAGGCGTTCGGTGATCCGCTCGGTAGATTCTCTATCGTCACCGGCTTCCCCAAGTTTTCTTTCTTCTAGCGCGATATGTTCATCCAGCGCAGTGAGTTTGGAGAGGTTATGGACCAATTCACCCCGGACTGTTTGCATAGCCCTATCGAGGCCCCGGAGTTCGCGAAGAGGTAACGGCGGGTCATCGTTCGACCCTTGGTCGAGGTTGAGTATTCCATCTATCTCGCTTTCGCTGAGCTCCATTGTGTGAACAGCGTCGGTAGCTACACGAGGGACCTCGCTGAGCTCGATAGTTTCTATCGAGGCGGCCGTCTTCGCCATCGTTTCGTCGGTAGACTGTAGGGCCTCTACAGCGCGGGCCGGCATAATTGTTTTACCCTTCTCCCAATCTGAGAATCCTAATTCGCTCCTTACGATTTGGCCACCGCCCCGGTTTCCGGCAATGGTGTTCAGCGCTAGGGGTTTTCCGGTCCTCATGTTGACGATCGGGATATTTGATGCTTTTAGTCGCAACCTACCCTTCAGATCCAATTCGAACTTGGAGTAGTCGCGGCCGACAGATGGGACCTCACCTTTTTCTGACAAACTGTTGTAGTAGTCGTCGACAGCAGGCTTAACTAATTTCTAACTTAGACTAATGGTGCTGGTAGCGCCACCTATTTCCTCGGCGGGTGGATTCCCTATCGCGTCTATGAAGGGCGTTTCGACATCGATGTCATCATCGATGTCATCGTCGATGTCATCATCATCGAGATTTATCGTCACGGCCGCGATCGAATTCTTCCATATTGTAACCCTCCATTTTTATAATTATATAATAATTATGTATTAAAGAAAAAAACATACTGGTTTAATAGAGTATTTAAATATGTCTTCGAGTCAATACGGTCGCAAACTCAATCCATACCGCAGACTGCGGGAGCCCCTCGGGGCGAAAGGCGTGAGACAGAGCGTTGTTATTACGAACAAACCATCGACGATCGACCAGAACCAGCAGCTCTTGGCCCGCTTTCCCAACCTCGGAGCTAGCGACGTCATTGTGCCGGGGACTCTTCGCCTCGCTTTCACTATTTCGCTGACGTCGACAGACGCGGACCGAACCGTCGTTCAGAACCTGGGTCGCGCCATCGTCAAGAAGACCACGATAAAGATTTCTGGTAATGAGGTGATGTCGATCGACGACAGCGACGTCTACCATTTTTACCAGGACATGTGGAAGACGGCGCAAGAGCGCGAATATTCGGTGTATCAGGGTATTGACACTAGCAAAAATAAGTACGTAACCAGACTTAGAAACGGGGCTGGTAACAAGGCAGATAACGACGCTAGCGATAACGCGATCGCGGCCGCTTACGGCAACCGCTTCTACATCCCAATCGACTTTGAGTTGCTGGAGAGTCACATGCCCAACTATCAGAGCGCGTTGGCTGACCGCCTCGAATACGAACTAACGTTCAACGACTACGGCCGAGTTCTCATAGCCACCGACATGACATCGACGTATACGTTCGATAATGTTTCGTTGGAGTACGACATGGGCACGATGCCCGAACTAGCGCGATTGATCAGAACCCAGTACGCCGGGCGCGTTGCCATACTTTACGACCGAGTTCTTCGTCACCGCAAGATGACGAAAGAAAAAAGCGACACATTGTGGAATATTAATGTCAACGTACCCGCCCGCTCGATGAAAGGTATACTTATGCTGTTTGAGGAGGGTCGGTTCGCGCTCGGGGTTAGAAAAACCGATAAATTCTATAACCCCAAAATCACAAAGGTCGAGGTGACGATCGAGGGAGTTCCCAATCAACTCTACAGCCAGGGCCTTCGCGCGCACCAGCAGTGGGATGAAGCCAGAAAGCAGTTTTCTGCCGGCTCTAAACGCTCCCCAGAGGTTGCCGCGGTTGCCAAAGACCTGCAGCTCTCGGACGTCTCCCTCGCGCAGTTCCTGACTACCAAATACGCGTTATGGCTAGACATGCGAGTCAGCGACGACGATCAAATGCACGGTAGTGGACGCCAAGTTGAGAACGCTAGCGAGGGTGTGACGACCCAGATAACCAAAGAGGCGGATGGAGCTGGCGCATTGAACGTGTATCTATATATAATCACAGACGCACAACTCAACATCGAAGATGGTCGATACGTCTCAGCGCTCTACTGATTTAATAAAAAATCATTCTAAAGATTTAAATAAAAATAAATTTGGTGATGCCCACTCTGCCATAATATGTGGGCAGACAGGATGTGGAAAAACAGTTTTCATCCTCGACTTGCTCGAGGGGTCCTACCGCGATATCTTTCGACACATTGTGATCCTGTGCCCCACTGTGCGACACAACGATACTTATCAGCGGCGCCCGTGGATATGGACCGACCCTGAGGTATACGTTATTGACCCCGGTGATAGGCTGCACGATTTGCTGCGTGGTTTATACCAAAGATTCCAGGGCGAGCCCACCCTATACGTGATTGACGACTGCTCGGCCAAGGCGGCGATGACCAAAACGAAGAACATGCTCTCCGAGCTCGCATTTTCTGGTCGCCATACGGGGCAAAGCGTATGGATCTCCACTCAGAAGTACAACGCCGTCCTCAAGGATCTGCGCGAGCAAACGAAATGGGTCGCCCTCTTCCACTGCAAGGACCGAGACTCATTCGATGACTGTCTTCGAGAGAATGACGTTATCCCAACGCGCGAGGAGCGCCTGGAGGTTCGACAGATACTTTCGGAAATTAAGCACGCCAAGCTTCTTCTAAAGACTGATCAACCAACTGCTTACGAAGTTATCAATTAATTACTGATTTCTGAATTACTGAATAATCTACTAATATCTACTAATATCTACTAAATATTTACTAATATTTACTAATATTTACTAATATCTACTAAATATCTACTAATATCTACTAATATCTACTGAATTATTCGCAACTTCAATTCACTCATAATTAATTTTATAATTAATTTTCAGAAAATTATAAAATAAATTACAAACAGTTTGATGTTAAACTTATAAGACTAGTCAGAATAGTACACCCAACACTGTTGGAATAATGAACTGCGACGAACTTCTCGATCAGCTAATGGAAGAAACAGTCGCTCCGACTGCCGACAAGATATCTTTCAGGAAAGATGACACGACTGCCGATACGGTATCTTTCCTGAAAGATGACACGACTGCCGATACGGTATCTTTCCTGAAAGAAACCGGCATGTCAGCCAACACGACGCGACGCGAGCGGCTAGCTGCGCTGGTTGCTTTGGGGCAATCGGAGCAGTATTTCGGTAGGCGTCTCTCAGTTTGTCAGGTGGATAAAATGTCAGTTGTCGAGGTCGGTAAAATGTATGCGCGATACGAATCCTAATTGGGGGCAGAGATGACGAAAACTCTTGGGGCGGCAGCTATTCATTTGTACGCTACCGCTGTCAGTGCAATTCTCCCTATATCTGACACCGCGGGGTTGATTGGTGATTTAGAGAATGACCCTTTTGTTGGACACACTCTTAGAACAGTCTGCTGCTCAATTTATCACAAGTTTGGAATGTACTTAGCTCCGCTGACAACCGCGTTGACCACGGCTAAGCACACTGTCAATTTGGACATATATGCCGATAAACTATAAGCTCAGAAAATGATGTCACAAGACGCACCCACAATCCAATCATCAACACACCAATCGCGATTGGAGAAATTGGAAGAATTGGAACTGGAGCGACAAGCGCCTGCGAGAGTGACGGAACCGCAATCCCCGATTGCTTCAACTCCCAATCGAGATTGGATGAACCAGAGCACGTTGGATGAACCCTCAACAGCCGCTCCTGAGCTGGTGCGGTTGAACCCGATTGCACGAAACAAAAACCCAAAAAGACAGGCAGCTGGGCGGGCAGCGGCTGCCACCCGAAAAGCTAAACAAGATAAAATACTCGCCGAGCTTCGAGAGGCCAAACAGTCGTTGCAATCGGGGATGCTGCTCCAGCCGCACCCCCAAGCCAATTGCAATTGGAGTTGGGGGCAGAAATACCAAAGCCCCCGAAGACAGCTCATTCAACACTGTTTGGGGTTCAATCCGCTCCCGAGCTGCAGGAACAATCGTGGAGTGCTGTAGCTCCTACCTGGATCATCCCGTGGGTTGTTGGTGGTGGTCTGGCAGTTGTTGGCACCCTGTGTGTCCGGAAACACCTTTCGAGACAACCAGCCGCGTTTCCGAAACCGATTGCGGCCCATTTAAACATTATTCGCGATCCCTTTTATATGCAATAATCATTATATGTAATGGCTGAAAACAATGGTAAAATGATAGTGAACGCGCTTTATCACGCCGTGGTGATATCGGGTCTCAGTATCGGGTTTGCTCGACTATCAAAGATGGCCTTCGGGGGGCCCGCTCACAAATTGGACATGACTGCGAGAGACCTTGAATGTAGCGTCCGCAATTTCGACCCGAGATTATCTAATTAAAGCTGGAATTCTACCTGCTAATATATGGAAATATAATGGCTCGTGCGATCTTAACGATGATAGGTGGTGCGGTGTTGAACGGAGGGGCGTTTGGCGGTAGCAACAAATTATTCTCGTTAATAGGAACAGCCTCGGAAGAGGAGAAAAAGCGTCACGATTTAGCTGTAGAACAATTTAATAGTGCAAAGGAAGCATGGTCGGAAAAACGAACCAACCGTGTGGACTGGGTCAACGAAGAGCTTCGCCGCGAGAGTCACGCCGTGCAAACTTTCCGGAACGTTGACGAAGCCATGCGCCATTCTATATACCGTCAGAGGCACAAAAAGACCGCGAGATCGCGTTCATCGTCGTGGGAATGTGTGTGGTGGGTCTCGTCAGCTACTATATTAAAAAAGCAATAAGCAAAAGCAATAAGCAATAATTATTTAAAAAAAAAAAATTTTTTAAATAATATATATATATATATATATATATATATATATATATAGAACGATGTTAGTTGACAAACTTTATTTTGCTCTGATCGATGCTCTGATCGATGTAGGCTACACGGCCCTTAAACACCGTGGCGCGAGGACGAAAAAACGGCCAGAATTTTCGCAAAGCGAATGTTAGATTCCTCAGAGTTCCCACTCCAGTTCCAATCCAATCGCGATTGGAAGAATTGGGGTAACTCAACCAGTAGCTGCAGCGAAACTTCCAACAACGATTTAATATCGACGACGCATTTACCGGACAATCTGGCGATGGCATGTTGGAGACTGTTCGCCCTACTAGAATACCTCGCATACTATGGACACGCGCAAGCTTGATACCAAACAATCGGTTCGCCTAACGCGCAAGCTAGCGAACACATACTACAGCCCCCGCGGCTACTGGAAGGGACTCGCGGCCATCAAGAACCTTGCGGCGGCGACCAAGGTTTCCGAAAACGCCGCCAAGGAATGGCTCAAGAAGCAGGCCATCTGGCAGATCTATTTACCCGCGCCTCACAATATTCCGCGGCCGAAATTCGAAACAATATGCCGGTGCCGAACGAAGTCCACCAAGCAGACCTCCTGTTTCTCCTTCACAATCGCGTCGGTCGCAAGACGTACAAATACGCACTGACAATCGTTGACGTAGCGAGTCGGTATAAGGGGGCTGAGCCGCTGGCCACTAAAGAGTCTAAGGAGGTGGCCGAGGCTCTTTCCCGAATATATAACAGGAGTCCTCTCAAATGGCCGAATCTTCTCCAGGTCGATCCCGGCCGCGAGTTCATGGGTGTGGTCTCTCATCTATTGTCTAAACACAAAGTTTCTGTTAGACGCGGCCGCGTCAACATCCACCGGGACCAGGGGATCGTGGAGCGGTTCAATCGAACCCTGGCTGAGAGGCTGTTCGGACACCAATACGCCAAAGAGCTGGTAAACCCTCATTCGCGATCGACCGAGTGGGTGAGCAGGCTGCCCGCCGTGGTCTCCGCACTGAATGGGGACCAGATTGATTGGTAAAAAGCCCGTAGATGCCATCAAGGCAAAAACGGTATCGCACAAACCATCCGCCGTCTCGCGCGGGCGACCCGTTGGTTTAGCGGAGAAACGGCTTCCATCGGATGTTACCGTCCGGTACCTCTATCAACCGAGAGAGCTCGAGGGTGGTCGCCGCCGCGCGACTGATCCCGTATGCTCTCTCAATGAATATCATCTGGATCGATCTATTACCAAACCCGATGACCCGTGCTCTACTATTTGGATGATGGTCCATCGCGCGGGTTTGTTCGCGAAGAACTTCTTGCGGTGCCTTCTGACACCCAGCTGCCGGTTAAGTTCTGAAGATTCTCATAATTAATTGTTAATCAGTTTATTAAATAATTTATTTATTTACAAAATTCGGAAAAATGAATCCACCCTCAGCTCCTCCAATCAGCTCCTCCAATCCCAATGTATTGGACCCGAGCGGATTGGGGGATTGGCTTTAACCACCAATATATTGGATGATATTGAGGGTGGAGGCATTTGTTTCATATTGGTCGCCATATAAACCATAACCACCAATATATTGGATGATATTGGTGGTTACTTAAACACCCCCAAATTCGGCTCCCATTAGTCGCGGTAATAAACTGACTCCCTCTATACTACTCATAAATATTATGAACACAGATTTCGGGATGGATATAAAATACCAGGACTTCATTGTGATATTGAGGTGGCTTTATTTAATGACATATTTAACTTAGAATGCGAGAAACATAAATTGTCGTCTGCTGTTGTTTCGTCTTTTTTTCTCAATAAAAACATGATTTGACAGCACTTTAGAATAATTTCCATCAATTATTCTGAAGTGTTGTCAAATCATGCTTTGAGGAGAAAAAATTAAAACACAAAATTAGCAGCAGACGATAAAATTTAAATCAGCATTGTAAGGGTTAATCATGTCAGTTTACATTTTTTTGATCTTCTGTTTACCATCAACTTATAAGTATAAGCCATTACCGATAATACTGTACAAAGTCAACTCAAATTGTATCCCACTGCATTGTTACAGTGCTAACTCATATACTAACCTTTAGCCCTTTTCATGCTGAGGAAACGCCATTATGTTTGCAGCAGAATATCCTAAATATTTTCCTTCTATGCGCTCAGAAGTATATGTCGCGACCACCGTTTGAACCGTCTCGTAGACTTGAGAAATAACAAAAATAAAATATTGAATTAATTTCATACCCGTAAAGGTGTATTCCGAAAGGAATGAGGATACTCCCTGTTTTGGGAAACCATATATTATACAGCTTTCCCAGAATAAGTAGTGTCAGAACATTTAGGCTTATTACGGTAGGCTTTTTTTTTTTGCAGTATCACTGACTACGGCCATGTGGGCGCCAAGTGGGACATGGCTCAAGTTTGTCAACAAAATTCATTTTTGTACCTATACACTTGACAAAAACCAAAAAAAATTAAATATATATTGATTTTGTCAACAAAATTCACTTTTGTGCCGCAAAACTCAATTCTGTGTCACAAAATTCACTGTTGTGCCACAAAACTCAATTCTGTGTCACAAAATTAAATTCTGTGTCACAAAATTCAATTCTGTATACGTTTCGTATACGTATTTGCATACGTTTCGATTCTGTTGCCCAAATATGGCACACACTAAAACATACTAAAACCTACTGGCTGTACCAACTTGTTTTCTCAGACGCTATTGTCACACGCTTGACCAATCTCTCCTGTCAATATGATAGCTGATGTTCCGACAATGACCACTGGCTACTGTAGTCGCTACTAAAACCTACTGGCTGTATCAACATGGGAGAAAACTCACAGACAAGTAAAGGGAGAAAACTCAGACAAGTAAAGGGAGACAACTCACAGACAACGAGAAAACGCAGACAATTAAAGGGACGATATACACAGACAAGTAGACAACTACTCATAGAAAAGTAAAGGGGGAATACTCAAAGACAAGTAAATACATGTATATGAGAATATTCACAGACAAGTAAAGGGACATTACTACTGATAATTAAACAACAACACATTAAAAGTAATTGTATATGTCAGAATACATGAATTTGAAAAATGTTATACATGACAATAATGACAAGAATTAAAGCTGTAAATGGAGTAAGAAAATATAAATTCATTGCAGAAATCATTGGTTGCTGGATCAATTACCGGGTAAGGCTGAAAAAGCACAAAGAAAATCAAGTGTTAATTACTTGCATGGATATCGATCTACAAAATAATGGTTATGATTATTTGGCAGATTTCGACATGCATGTCTGTTTAAGCTAGCCAAGTTATGTACATTGACCTGTCAATATGTCACAGTCAGTGTCACGGTCGGGTTGACAGTCAGTGTCACGGTCGGTGTGACAGTCAGTGTCACGGCCGGTGTGACAGTCAGTGTCAAATGTAAAACCAAAAGTGCACCATTCGGACATTCTGGCAATATAAATCCCACTATTCCATACACAATACATGTGTTGTGTCACAAATGAGACACAGTATGGACACGAGGGTGGGATAAATATCTTATTGCACATATTTGCCTGTATGATATGTAAGAGTATATGGTTGTTTTGTTTTCAGATTCAGGCAGATCACAGTGCTGTGATCTATGAAGTATTCAACATCACGAATCATGAGTTGCATGTGTTTCTAGTAATATCCTTTTGTTTATACATGTCAATATTATAGGGGTATTGGGGGTTACCGGTAGTTATATTATATGTATACTGTAGGTGTTACCACTAGTTATATTATATATATACTGTAGTTGTTACCGGTAGTTATATTATATGTATACTGTAGGTGTTACCGGTAGTTATATTATATGTATACTGTAGTTGTTACCGGTAGTTATATTATATGTATACTGTAGTTAGTTATAGGTTTAAGTTATTAGGTCGACTATTGTCTAGGGGTATTGGAAGTTACCGGTAGTTATACTATATGTATATATGTATACTGTAGTTAGTAATAGGTTTAAGCTATTACAGTGCGAACCCGTAGTATGCGGAAAACAGGAGCCACATGACATTCCGCGTTAGTTTTTTATCCGCCCACGTAACAGCCGCCAGACTGCCCTGCGATTGGTATATTTTAACCCTTATCCTGCTGAGCTACATTTTGTAGTCTGGTGTTTATTTTTTTATTTTCCATTTTCTCATCAAAAACATGCTTTGACATCACTGTAGCAACATTTGCAATGAAAATGATTCTAAAGTGGTATTGAGAAAGAAGGCAAAAATAGAAAAACAACAGCAGACGACAATTTCCGTTCCCAGCATTATAAGGGTTAATAATAAATGAAAGGGCGCTTTACATCAGTTTTGACCAATAGTGTTGACCAATAGTGTTTCGTCCTTCGATCAACTCGTCTGGCATCCAACACCAAATACTATAAGATAGTGACAAGTTGATGATGAGTTAACACATTTAATTATTAAAATGTATTTTCACGTAGTTGATGAACATTCTAGATCCCGATCAGTAGCGTGGTCGGGATATGGAATGTTCATAAATTATCAAATTGTGCAACATATTCTAAATGTATAAACAGTTTAGAATATGGTATGTCTGAATTAACTCTTTGCATGCTGGGAAATGTGTGGGCTATAAATAGTTCAAAAATAGCAGATGACAATTCATTAATTGTTTTTATTTCTCCTTATAAATGTCATGAATATGTCTTGGAATTTCATTAGAATTGTGTCCGGACACAATTCTAATGAAATTTCAAGACATATTTACAGAGAGAAATAAAACATATGTTCCTAATTCGTTTGGTAGATATTTTCGCCGCTAGCATGCAAAGAGTTAAAGCACATGATAGGATTGTACTTCCAGTGCATAGTTTCCAAGGAAACCTCCTATTTCCTGATCTATTTTATATGATAAATCTTGAATATATTGATACCAAATACACACACAAACATGTAGACATATTATATTAACTCAGATGTCCAGATAAGCTTTGTCTCTAAAGAGTATTGTACCCCCTGATTTCAAATTAAATGCGTATTTTATTTTTACAAATGGATTATTGATTTCCTTTATTACTTATTCACTTATTCATACTGTAATACAGTTGAACATTTATGTAGTGTTTGCTTTTTCAGTGCAGCTCAACTAAGTACATTTTCAACTTTGTTACAGTATTCCCACTACATAATTTGAAAATCAATGCGTATTTTCACATTGCTGTGAGTATTTTGTACTCCCACTGTTGATAATCTATGTGTATTCTGCTAAAATAAGTGAGTAAAATACGCCAATACGCGCCTTATCTGGAGCGCTATTAACTATCAAACTACTATATTTCTTCTGTAACTATATACCAAGTATTATACTACAAATATACTCTACATACTATTCTAAATTACAATGCATTTATATTAGCTACATTCAATACTGCAGACACCACTTTGGTAAACACAAAAATGGGGAATATGTGCAAACAGAATCCGAGACTGAGTATTAAATAAAATGTGCGCAGTATATAAACAGATATACGTACTGTAAAAACCACTTTCAAAATCTAGTCTTAAAGGTACATGCCCACTCAGTAGGCACACAATGTTCTTTATTGGAATTAAATAAGTGTATAATTGTGTCACTATCCACCAGTTCTAAAAATTATGAGCGCCCGCTATACAGATATAATCATTTAGTAATACATGCATTTATTTTACTGATAGTGACTCGCGGTTGTATCAGGCTATTTTCATATGCAAATGATATCAGTGTGGAAATTTACGTCTAATATTAAATGTATAATAATGCCAATCCATACGTGGGGTAATGGTGAATGAATCTTTATTTTGCCAGAAAATGTCTCAGATAATGTCTCTGATAGAAAGAATATCTTGTGTGCTTACTGAGTGGGCATGTACCGTTAAAGGCACTGTGTCTCAGATATTGTCACAGATGGTCAACAATAAGATACCCAAAACCTTTCATGCAAACGTTTCAAAAACATCAGTCAATTGACCTTGGGCATGACAGTCACAAACATGTAGGTGGGTAATGTGTAAGCAGGGATGACGATGAATATGCAGGTTCATTCGAGATACATTTCCATACAATTGTTTCCTCACAATAAACTCAATAATTGATGCAATTTCATCAAATAAAACAAGAACGCCGCCAACGGCATGTGTTCCATCGCTGTGGTGATTGGATCATAAACATGCACATGAAAGTTTAAGCTAATCACGCGTACAGTAAACAAGTCATAGGAGAATGGAGAACAGCACACACGTTTAATGAATATGAAAGCACAAGGGGAGCATGGGTGGGGATGGGGAATGAAAATATGAATGATGAGAAACATGCACATGAAGTTTGAAGCCAATCGGTCATGCACTCAAGAAGTTATAGGAGAATGGAGAAACATGCACACATTTTTTTCCACGTAATTGATTTAGCAATTTTCAACATTTCGACATTAAGTTTTCGCGTTTTGATCCGTTTCTCACTTTCTTTACCACATAGTACCACCATACTTGCACAGCTTCATAACTAACGGGTGCCCACCACACACATGTACCACTATCCATCATCTGAACTTTTTTTCTGTTTAATAGACTTAGCCATTTTCAATGTTAAATTGGACAACACTCATCCACAGCACAGATGTTCACTTGTATCTTGTACTAATACATGCATGTCAGCCTGCAACTGTATGTAGGTTTTCACATACACAGGCTTCTTTTGCCATCTAATGTCACTGACATCTGTGCTGTGGATGAGTGTTGTCCAATTTAACATTGAAAATGGCTAAGTCTATTAAACAGAAAAACAGTTCAGATGATGGATAGTGGTACATGTGTGTGGTGGGCACCCTCCACTATCGTTGTGGGGCATAATAAACTTTACGCATCTACTCATCATAAGGAATGTACATACAATGTACCAAGTTTCAGGTATGTAGCTATTACGGTTTAAAAGTTTTACAAGTTACACGGTTGGTGACGGACGGACGGGATGGACAGACAGGATGGGCAAGGGTAACACTAAATTCCCCCTCCACTATCATTGTGGGGCGTAATAAACTGTACGCATCTACTCATCATAAGGAATGTACATACCAAGTTTCAGGTATGTAGCTATTACGCTTTAAAAGTTTTACAAGTCACATGGTTGGTGACGGACGGACGGGATGGACAGACAGGATGGGCAAGGGTAACACTAAATTCCCCCTCTACTATCATTGTGGGGCGTAATAAACTTTACGCATCTACTCGTCATAAGGAATGTACATAACCAGTTTCAGATATGTAGTTATTATGGTTTAAAAGTTTTATGAGTTACAAGCCAAAATTGGGTAACTCTTAAGTCGAAAAGGGGGAGTTAATCCATGACCCGGGGTTGAATAAAAAATCGAAATAAACTGTGTGCAACACCTCATCATGAGGAAGCTACATACCAAGTTTCTTCAAGTCTGTAGCTAGTACGGTTTAAACGTTTTACAAGTTACAAGGCAAAATTGGGTAATTCTACGTGAAAAAGGGGGCAATAATCCATGATCCTGGGGTCGAATTAACAATTGAAATAATCTGTGTGAATCTACTCATCATAATGAAGCTACATACCAAGTTTCAGGTCTGTAGTTATTAGGGTTTAAACGTTTTATGGGTTACAAGCCAAAATTGGAAAATTCCAAGTCGAAAAGGCGGAGATAATCCATGACCCGAGGTCGAATAAACAATCAAAATAAACTTTGTGCATCTACTCATCATAAGGAAGCTACATACCAAGTTTCAGGTCTGTAGTTAGTACTGTTTAAAAGTTGTACAAATTACAAGGTTGGTGACGGACGGGCGGGATGGACAGACAGGACGGACACGGGTAACACTAAATTCCCCCTCCACTATCTTTGCGGGGCATAATAAACTTTACACGTCTACTCATCATAAGGAATGTACATACCAAGTGTCAGGTATGTAACTATTATGGTTTAACAGTTTTACGAGTTATAAGCCATAAATTGGAAAATTGGTTGGTGACGGGCGGACGGGACGGACAAGGGTAACACTAAATTCCCCCTCCACTATCGTTGTGGGGCATAATAAACTTTACGCATCTACTCATCATAGGTAATGCACATACCAAGTTTCAGGTATGTAGCTATTACAAAGCAAAATTGGGAAACTCTAAGTCGAAAAGTGGGAGATAATCCATGACCCAAGGGTCGAATCAAAAATCGAAATAAACGTTGTGCATCTCCTCGTCACGTGGAAGCTACATACTAAGTTTCAAGTCTGTAGCTAGTACAGTTTAATCGTTTTATGAATTACAAGGTAAATTGTGTAATTCTAAGTCGAAAAGGCAGAGATAATCCATGACCCTGATCTGTAGTTAGTACTGTTTAAAAGTTTTACAAGTTACAAGGTTGGTGACGGATGGATGTACGGACGGACGGACGGATAGAACGGACAGACGAGACGGACAAGGGTAACACGAAATGCCCCAATGTAAGGTTGGTGACGGACGGACGGACGGACGGGACAGACATACCGGGCGGACAAGGGTAACACTATATGCCCCCTCCACTATCGCTGAGGGGCATAATAAACTTTGAGCATCTGCTCGTCATAAGGAAGCTACATACCAAGTTTCAGGTCTGTATGTAGCTAGTACTGTTTAAACGTTTTACAAGTTACAAGGTTGGTGACGGACAGATGGGATGGACTATTGTTGTGGGACATAATAAACTTTACACATCTACTCATCATAAGGAATGTACATACCAAGTTTCAGGTATGTAGCTTAATTATGGTTTAAAAGTTTTATGAGATACTAAAATTGGAAAATTCCATGGGGGGGGGGGGGGTGGTTGAATAAAACAAATAGAGATAAACTTTACGCATCTACCCATCATAAGGAAGCTACATACCAAGGTGTACGTCTGTAGCTAGGATGGTTCAAAAGTTTTACGAGTTACAAAGGAAAATTGTGTAATTCTAAGTCGAAAATGGGGAGATAATCCATGACCTGGGGGGGGGGGGCGAACAGGGGGTCAAATAAAAAATCAAAATAAATGTTGGCATCTGTTGTGTTGTCTAATACACAAGACCAGATAAGATGTGTTAATCGTATTGTTTTAATAACACGTACATACAATAATGATGTTACATAATTGAGACCCAGCAGACGACTGACCTTCTAGCCAGCACTGCAGGTTGTAAACACAGCATCTCATTGGTTGACAATATATGGGGAACTGTAGTATAGTCTGTTTCAAGTGCGACATACCAGCATCTACTCATCATAAGGAAGCTACATACAAAGTTTCAGGTCCGTAGCTAGTAATGTTTATTTTTTTTTTACAAGATACAAGGTTGGTGACGGACGGACGTCCTTACGTGACATCCCTTAGGTGGTTTTTACTATATAAAAGATCAAAGGAATGACCACCTAAGGAACAATAGGCTTAAGTGGTCAACGGAATAAATCTATTGTATTCTTTTGTCTTAGGCCACGCCTCTAACCACCTAAGACCCTGTATGTGTGCCCGGACGGACGGACGGACGGACGGCCCACCAATAGTGAAGAAGGGGCCATTTCCATTGTTCTAGATCAAAGAGATGGCCCCTTGTAATGAATAGAATAGAATTTATTCCATACGGAATAAATCAAAGGATTATTTTGTGTTAGGCTCCGCCCCATGACCCCTTCTACACCCTTGGTTGCTCGGGCGGACGGGCGGACAGACGGGACGGACAAGGGTAGCACCAAATGCCCCCCTGCACTATCGTTGTGGGGCATAATAAACTTTGTGAATCTACTCATCATAAGGCTGCATACCAAGTTTCAGATATGTAGCTAGTACTGTTTAAATGTTTTACAAGTTACAAGGTTGGTGACGGACGGACGGGACAGATAGAGGTAACACTAAATTCCCCCTCCACTATCGGTGTGGGGCATAATAAACTTTACGCATCTACTCATCATAAGGAATGTACATACCAATTTTCAGGTTTGTAGCAATTATGGTTTAAAAGTTTTACTAGTTACAAGCAAAAAATGGAAAAGTCGAAAAGGGGGAGATAATCTATGACCAGGGGGTCAAATTTCAATTTAAATGGATATTGTGAAAAATATATAAACGATTTGCACTCGACATCTGGTAAGAATCAATTTTGAGCATGTAATTCACATTGTCTTGTGAATATATTGTTAATTGTGGTCCTTGAATTAATGCAAATGTTATCAAAAGCCATGGCGATTTGGAGATACTCTTTACAAAATGCACTCCGCCATGACCCAGACATGCCCATGGGTCAGGAAGCCACAACGGACTGGACGAAGGACAAGGGTAACCATGTGCGGATTCGATTCAGGGGGAGGGGGCGGACCCAGTGCGCGCCCAGACATGCCCATGGGCCAGGAAGCCACAACGGACGGACGGAAGGACAAAGGTAACCATGGGCGGATTCAGGGGAGATGGCGGACCCGGCACGTCCCCCCCCCCCCCCCCATTAAATTTCGCCGAATAAACCTTCGATAATATAGTCAAATTTTGCAAAATAGTTACGCCCCCAACCCGAAATCCTGGATCCGCGCCTGGTAACACTAAAGCATGCCCCTCCACTATCTGGTGGGCATAATAAACACCATTTGCATTCGGTAAATGAAATAACCGGGCACCAGGTTGGCTGTTCAAAAGTAGACCAGAGCATTTTGATAGGTTGCAAAGTTTGAACAAATATTCGTCTGTATATGTTCACATTCCAGCGTGTCTTGGATGGTCAATTATTGTTTGTATATAGATTCTTATAATTACATAATATTCCGACGCGAGCGCATTTGAATTGTTTTTACATCGTTTAGAAAGGTGTTTCATGTATATACAAACAATAATTGACCATCCAAGACACGCTAGAACCACCTGTGCTCCCCACGTCCAACACAATTCTTACCAACCTTTTCTACCTGTAAAAGAACTAGAGCAGCATGAGCTGCATCAACGGTTTGAGCCTCAAACATTGATTTCATGTGTAACTAAGCTTTAGCCCAAGGTGTAATCTATCGGTTGCAAAAAGAATTTCTGAAGTTTTAGAATGAACAGTCCAACATTATTGTGTTCGCATCATCACACCGATGTGGGGCCGGTTAGCTTAGAGGTAGAGCGATGTACTCGGAGCGAGGGATACTGGGTTCGATCCTCAGCCAAAGTTTTAGCTAAAGGACTGAAATATCGACTAGAGCAAAAACAATTGAAATCGAATGATAAATAACGAAGCTGACGTCACATCCGTTTGCTCTATTTTGAAAACTTGAAAAAATACGTTCATCTTTGACATCGAATAGAGCCGTCAGTAGTCAAGATATAGCTCTGAAAATTATCATATTTCATGCGACTGACACTCGCCTATCACTCTGGCAAGAAATTATGTTGCTGACAGTACTGTACAAATCAGCGGATGATTATTTTTCGATAGTTATCGCCCTTACATTGCAGTTTACGCCATTTGTAAATACACCTAATAAAACGGAAATTAAATATGTGCAATATTCCGCCAGTGAAGTTTTCGTTTGTTTTTCACCATAGGCCAGGCACAAAGCGGGAAAGTTTTAGCTAAAGGACTGAAATATCGACCGCAGCAAGAAATTTTGAAATCTATTGATAAATAACGAAGCTGACGTCACATCCGTTTGCTCTATTTTTAAAACTTGAAAAAAAGACGTTCATCTTTGACATCCAATAGAACCGGAAGTAGTCAAGATAGAGCTCTGAAAATTATCATCTTTTATGCGCCTGACACTCCCCTATCACACTGGCAAGAAATTATGTTGCTGACATTACTGTACAAATTGGAAAACGTTTGTAAAGACCACCCGTTATCAGCCGAAATTCGGCAAAAATTCGGAAAAATCTTTCCAATACAAAAAGAATTTTTGAAATCGGTTGGAAAATAAGGAAGTTATAGAAAGTTATAGAAAATATGACGTCACTTCCGGTTTCGTGGAAAGTGGCATTAAGATATTTCTGAAAATCTCTGAGTCTCTGCTCACACTTGATCCGAATCGGCATGCAAAATTTGAAGTCGATCCGACCAGCGGTTTGGGCTGTAGACTGAACGGCTGAATAAAAAAAAAAAAAAAAAAAAAAAAAAAAAAAAAAAAACAACGAATACAATAGGTTTTCGGCGCAGCTGAAAGCCGCCTCAAACCTAATAATCTTCATGTTACCTCCAACACAGCCAGTATTCAAGTGATTGATCCGCGGATTAAAATACACACCACCAGGTCAACAAGTCGTGATCACACTTGTAAAGGTCGCACGTGAAATTTACTCACGGCTCAAACAAAAGGTAAAATGCGCACAGCCAGGTAAACAATTTGCATACACTCCACGTGTGAAAAGGGTCAAAGACAAAATTGTCTTATCAAACCAGCATAGACCAATGCATCGTATCCAGGCCCGTATGCAGAGGCGGTGCGACGGGTGCGTCCGCACCCCCCTTAACCCGTTCAACACCACAGGCCGGTATAGTGGTATTGGCAAAAAGTGTAGATCCAGATGAGCCGGCTCGTGACGAGCCGTCTCATCAGGATCTGCACATTTTGCAAGTAATTTTCATAATTTTGAGAACAAAAACACCTCATGTTCATAAATGGACTGGTCTGAAAATCATTTTGTGATGATTTGAATGCGTTGCAAAATTAAATCCATTCCAGTTATTTAGGGGTGAAATGGTTAATCTGCCGAGGTCTGTCCGTGAATGTTAAAAAAAACAATGTTTAGCCCTTCGCGCCGTCGATAACGCAACCCCCTAAATTAATTCCTGCGTACGGGCCTGGTATCAATTATTTGTACATGGCTGGTCAACAATATATTTTCCATACTTTTCTCAATGTATCATTTTCCAATAAATGGGGCTTACGGCATATTTGCGATCAGTCAGTGATATTCAATTTGAACGACAATGGATTAGTGTAGACCCAGATTAGCCTGCACATCCGCGCAGTCTAATCTAGACCTGCACCGTTCGAAATTCAGCGCAACTGAATATTAATTAACTCCCAGTGTAGGTCCTAACCAGTCTGCGTGTATCTGCATGCTGATCTCGGGACTAAATAACCTGAAGTTCCTCTTTTAACAATAGGGCGACTTACAACAGAAAACTCGGGTTAGGAACTAAATGAATCCTACTTGGTCGCTGTTAGACAACGAAAACGACAAACTACGCATATGACAGTGAGCTTATGCGAAAACGCGCCCTATGTAACTTAATACATTTGTGTTTCTTGCGTTAGGTTGCATAGGGTAAACTACGATATCGGTTGTCTATGCCACTAGCTGATTATATCCAACACTATGCTAGAAGCAGTACGCATTCAAGTGAAACCAGCATAGAGTAAATAGCGTATACTGTCATGTAATTTTGCTTTTTTTTTGCTACATTCTTGTAACCATCTTTAGAGCACGAAGAACAAAACTGGGGTTGGTTCCATTTTTGTTCTCGACAATTCCTTTGGCCCCCATCTTGGATTTCAAAAAGGCCGCCCTGAAATGCTATATTCATTATATATACACTTCTAATACAGGTAGAATATTGATTCGTTTTTTGGTGATAATCATATTTTGTCCAGACACAACAAAACCAGTGTTATTTTAATTTTTAACAACCCCCATGGCGGCCATCTTAGATGTAAAAATGGCCGCTCTGAAATCGTATTTTATATTTTGTAACATTCATATCTACATTTATAATGCAGACAGAAGGCTGTTTTTTCGGCTATGCCATCTATATACTTCGAATAATAAAACTGTGGTTGGTTCCACTTGTTCTGATAACTGGTATGTCGGACATTTTAATTTAAAAATGGCCTATATGCAAATAATGTTTCTTGTGTCTTCACTACGTACTGTCTTTAGTAAAGTGTATTTATAGTTAGGTTGTGTTGACTGTTCTGCTACGTTCTTGGAACAAAGGTTCTTTGTATCATCAAAGAAAACATGAGTTGTTTCTATTGTATACTAATTTTCAAAATGTATGCCGTGAAACTCATATAATTCTGATATATTCATGCACAAATCATTTTAACTGATTTTTTCCCAGACTATAATCATTATTGAAAGTAAATTATATATGACTAATGTCAATTTCAAGTCACTGTGTATGAAAAGCTTGTTAGCTTTCAAAATGGCCACTGTGTGTATGTAGGAATTTTCTGAATTATGGGTACAGTATTTTCAATCAGTTCCATCACCATCTGATGAAAAAGTACTTACTTTTTAATATTTTTTGAATTTAATGTGTTTAATGGCCAACAGTTCGTCGGCAGCAACACGTGGAACAGACAATAGAAATTGCAATGAGGTATAATAATTTTATATATGTTATATACGCCGCATATGTGGGTTTACATGCTGCAACATAACTAGGTTTTGTCACACGATCTCATATATATTTACATTCTCATTCAATTTAGAAAATTATTTTGCAGTAAATGCAATGAATTATTTAATGTTTGAGTTATATTGGAATCTGTCTGACTCAACAGCTTAAAAACAAGTACAAATGATCAAGGAAAGTAAATGTGTTATTATTGTTTCAGTTTCTTCTACTTTCGTTTAAGAGGATAATGTGTTATTCAAAGAAATGCATGTTTGAAATCACTCGACGGAACATTAAACCAAACTCAATGACATAATTAGGTTTATTAATACTGTATGAAACCCAACAACGTGGCATATATATATATATATATATATATATAACGATATACACATTTAATATGAAGCCTTGATAAGTGTTATATATTTATATGTATCATATACGCCACATATATGGGTTGAAATGTTGCACCACATAACTAAGTTGTGCCATACGCTAATGTATTATATATATATATATATATATATATATATATATATATATATATATATATATATATACGTCACTGGCTATGTTGAGTAGGTATAGAATTGGTTGTGTTGTGTGATGCATTGTGGAAATGGTTATATCCAGTCCAAATAAAATGTCCCAGGTAAACAAAGTGAAAAATGTATGTCGATTTCGCCAACTATTGAAGGTTAACAAGGAATTAAGATTATAAACTTTCATTATCATTCAAGCAGAATATGTATGGTAATTGCATCGAAAATTGGTAAAATAGAGTCGAGACGAATAATGGAAGGTGCATGTGGTGACAACGTTAAAGTAAGACAAACCAATGGACGGTAGAGAATTGGCTTAAACAAAAAGGTAAATGCATGATGATTTAAGCGTAGAACATAGCAATCATACTCGACGAATGTGGATTTGTCACAGGGCGGTAGAGGACCATTTGAGCAATGCGTGTGTGAAATGTGAAGCAGATCCGAGCAAGGAAACATAAAGTATAAGCCATTTACCCGAGCGTTAAGGTTTCGAACGCACCGAGTCTGTGACATTGACCCTGGGCTTAGCGGGGGCGGGACGAATGTGGATTTGTCACAGGGCACTAGATGACCATTTGGAGCAATGCGTGTGTGAAATGTGAAGCAGATCCGAGCAAGTAAGCAGAAATTATAAGCCATTTACCCGAGCGTTTCGGGACGGAGGTACGTATGTAAGGACGCCGGTAATACAATATGCCCCTCTCACCATTCGGTGGCGGGGTCATAAAAATAAAACAGAGATAATGGGGAAAACTTTGACGCAAAATCTTACAGACGGACGGAATAGGAAAACTATATACCATCGAAATACTTCTGTTGCCAGAGGTATAACCAATAGCTACAGTCAAACAACTGCTTTATCATTAAAGCGGCACAACAGTCGCCGATTTCATCAAAATTGAAAAGTATACTAATCTAGCAAAGTATACTTTGAGGGAGAAATCATTTATTTTTCCCGAAATGCATTATTTCATATAGAACTAACGACTGCATATATTTGATGATTAAAAGCATGCAGAATTATTATATTCAATTTATTACATTATCACAGCCAAAATGGCTGTGATAATGTAATAAATTCAGTATAATAAACATTAATAAATTTATCCTTAAATTGAAAATTTCTCCCTCAAAGTACTCTTTGCTAGATAAGTATACTTGGCAATGTTGGAGAAATATGCTACTGGTCAATGGCATGGTGGGTTTTTATGAATGATGGAAGGGGAAGCTCATGATCTAACCCGAATATTGTGGTAAATGGGTTTAACGTCCCTACAACACCAAGACATCATACAGAGACGGGACCTCGGTTTCAGTTCTGACCCGAAAGATCAGTCGGGTGGAAATACTATGGAAGTATGTTTCATGCATAGGCTTGGTATAGAAGTCCAGTGCTTCATTCTCTAGGCCACAACCAATATCGGGGTTGTTGAGAAAATAGCTAACGCAATAACAATTTACTAGTATTTATTTATTTTTAGGCCGGGTTAATTGGGTTGAATCCCATATTTCACCTGTTGTGATGGGTGGGGGGGATTTGATTCGATTCAATGGTGTTTAACGGCCTTTCAACATGTAAGGTTATTGTAGGCCGGGTTAAAGCGATCGAATCCTATGTAAAAATATATTCAGCCCTTAAAGTCCTCACAACACCAGAGTCACTTAGCCCAACTCCCTAAACGTACTAGGATTAGTACTAATCTTACTACTTTTATAATGCCATGGGTATAACCAGATTCACCTCTCAAGTACCAAGCAAGGCAAACTTAAAAAGGCCAAATCAGGGATATCGCGATTCTGTTAACGATGAAACCCATGATTATATTTACTCTTCGCATGCTCCCAACTAACCGTCCATAATGCAGCAACAAATCCAAAATAACACTGACGTCATGACATCCAGCTCATAACATCCGGTTTACTGCTACACTATGGACGTCACATAGGACTGCCGATACATTTTCATACTATTTTGATAAAGACCATGTGGTCGAAAATTTAATAAAAAGGGTGACTTTAAAACAATGTGTACTAATGGTGCTTCCCTTCGGAGGTTATTGGAAATTACTAAAATATTATTATTTTCGTGTAAATATTCAGTTCCGATGATTTGCTGATTTTGAATTTCCCATTTATCCACACAGGTGAAACATAGGATTGAATATATATTATATATTCAGTCCTATAATTAGAATAACCTGATCTGGTACCAAGTCCTCACTCTTTTAATGTAATAATATAAGCACTAATCTTATTACTCTTATAATGGAAAACACCGGATTCAACTCGCGTACCAGAAAGTCAAAAATGTACCCCGAGAGCCAAACCAGGGATATTGAGATTTCCGGTAAAGATGAACCCATTATTGAACTAGAAATGGACGCTTGTCGACAAGCACATGTGTATCCCCCTCCCCAGATACACAAGTAGTTTGAAAAAAGGGTGTTCGAGTTATGCTCTGGAGACAAAATCAGTGCCGGAAAAACAAAAGGAGATAACTAAGAAATTAACGACGCAAGAGTTGTCATTATTACGTGCGACACACCTTTGGGTCGTTTTCTATGCATGTGTGAAGTTTAATAAACTAGAAAATGTGTTCATAGAACACGGATGTCCCACATATCGCTTTGATAATAAATGAGGCCAAATTCCAAGTCAAAATTTTCTTTTACCTGAGCGTTAAAGTTTTTGAAGCACCAAGTATGTGACTTTTGACCCTGGGCTTGGCGGGGGCAGGACGAACGTGGATTTGGCACAGGGCGGTAGAGGACCATTAGAGTAATGCATATATGAAATATGAAGCTGATCCGTGAAAGAAAACAGAAATTATAAGATATTTACCTGAGCGTTAAAGTTGTTGAAGCACTAAGTATGTGATCGTAACCCTGGGCTTGGCGGGGGCAGGATTTGGCACAGGGCGGTAGAGGACCATTAGAGCAATGTGTATATGAAATATGAAGGAGATCGGTCGAAGGATGAAGACATTATGAGACATTTACCCGAGTGTTAAAGTTTTGTGACGGACGGACGGACGGACGGGACGACGGGAGGACGGGACGCACGTTCCTACGAATGAATACTTGTTGGGTTTTTACTCTATAAAAATACCCAACAAGAGTACCCAACACTATCCAAACCCTACCCAATAAGATCCCCGTACGCTTACAACAAGTACCCATTCGTGTGTGCGGACGGACGGACGAACAATGGTAACACTAAATGCCCTCTCCACTATCGTGGTGGGGCATACAAATATTCCAAAGGGTGTTCGAGTTATGCTCTGGATACAAAATCAGAGCACGAAACAACAAAGGGAGATAAGTAAACAAGAATTCCGCGGAATCAAATGCCTCGCCTTGTCCCGCCTTGACCTCGAGTCTGGGCCCGAAAGCAATTTTCACTGGCCCGAACATATTATACAATATTGACTAGTGAGCCATAGAATATCAGATTATATTCTATGGCTCACTAGTCAATAATTGTTTTATTATATAATAATAGTCTGTATATAGCACTTACGACCTTATGCTACTAGACAAAAATTGAAAAAGAATTTGAAAAAAAAAATGAAAAAAAAAATGGAAAAGAAAGTTTAAAAATTAAAAATAATAATGCTCGCTACTGGAGCCCAGAATTTTTTTTAATAGTCCTATATTTATCTACATACATCTGCACAGGTCCACATACTGCCACAATATTGTCAACACAGTTTACGGAAATTTAATAATGTACCTGTATAAATTACCTGAAATAAGTTAGTGGTCAGTTAAAAAATTGAAAAAGAATGTAAAAAAAAAATGAAAAAAAAAATGAAATGAAAAAAAAATAATAATAATGCTCCCTACTGGAGCCCAGAATGTTTTTTAATAGTCCTATATTTATCTACATATCATACATGCACAGGTCCACATATTGCCACAATATTTTCAACACAGTTTAAGGAAATGTAATATAATCATTTACCTGTATAAATTACCTGTAAGTGGTCAGTGGTCAGTTGCACATGCACATGCACAGGTGAATAGTCTGTATATAGCACTTACGACCTTATGCTACTAGACAACAAGAAACGAGGCAAAGCCACGAAGGCCAGGTTTTTTCCAAGCATAGACACTTGGATAACATAAGTATACCCACTTTTTGTAGACTAGATGGCCGTGGCCTGCATGTCGCACCTTGGGGCGAGGCATGGACACTAAAAAAATAGACATAGTAGATGGGAAAACTTTAACGAAAAAACTTTAAAAAAAACCGGAAAACCGGACACGGACGTACGGACGGAAGGACGGACGTATGCCAAAATGCCGACAATATCGCGCTTTCCGCAAGCGGGTGCGACAATGATGATAAAAACCCACGTGAAGTATCAAGGTAATGGGTGAAGCAATTGCAGAGATATAGTACACGAAAAAACTTTAACAAAAAAATTCAAAGTAATTTGACCTTGACATTGGGCACAGGGGCCGCACGGTGGGGGGTTAGAATGAAAATATGGATGATGATAAACACCCATGTGAAGTTTCAAGGTAATGGGCGAAGCAGTTGCAGAGATATAGTATAACGAAAAAGTTTTAACCAAAAAATTTTAACCAGACGTACGTTAAAAAGTTAACGTTGAAAATGGCTAAGTCAATTACGTAGAAATAATAGGTGAAGGTAAAAAAATGGTCACATGTTGGATAGTTGTATGTGGTAGGCACCCCTTGGTTATGAAGCTGTGAAAGTTTGGTGGTCCTAGGTGGTACAGTACCAAAGAAATGGACTTAAACACGAAAACTTAACATTGTAAACGCGAAAACTTAACATTGAAAATGGATAAGTCGACTGCGCGGAAAAAATGGGTCAAGTTAAAAACAAGAAACGAGGCAAAGCCACGAAGGCCAGATTTTTTCCAAGCATAGACACTTGGATAATATAATTATACCCACTTTTTGCAGACTAGATGGCCGTGGCCTGCATGTCGCGCCTTGGGGCGAGGCATGGACACTAAAAAAATAGATATAGTAGATGGAAAAACTTTAACGAAAAAACCTTAACCGGACACATGGACGTACGGTCGTACGGACGTATGCCGACGATATCGCGTTTTCCGCAAGCGGGTGCGACAATGATGATAAACACCCATGTGAAGTATCAAGGTAATGGGTGAAGTAGTTGCAGAGATATAGTACACAAAAAAACTTTAACAAACAAATTAAAAGTAATTTGACCTTGACATTGGGCACAGGGGCCGCACGGTTGGGGGTTAGAATGAAAATATGGATGATGATAAACACCCATGTGAAGTTTCAAGGTAATGGGCGAAGCAGTTGCAGAGATATAGTATAAGGAAAAAGTTTTAACCAACAAACTTTAACCAGAACCTACGTTAAAAAGTTAACGTTGAAAATGGCTAAGTCAATTACGTAGAAATAATAGGTGAAGGTAAAAATTGGTCACATGTTGGATAGTTGTATGTGGTAGGCACCCATTGGTTATGAAGCTGTGAAGTTTGGTGGTCTAGTGAAAAGTTTGGTGGTCCTAGGTGGTACAGTACCAAAGAAATGGACTTAAACACGAAAACTTAACATTGAAAATGACTAAGTCGACTGCGCGGAAAAAATGGGTCAAGTTAAAAAAAAAGTAACATGTTGGATAGTGATATGTGGTGGGCACCCCTTGGTTATGAAGCTGTGAAAGTTTGGTGGTCCTAGGTGGTACAGTACCAAAGAAATGGACTTAAACACGAAAACTCAACATTGTAAACGCGAAAACTTAACATTGAAAATGGCTAAGTCGACTGCATGGAAAAAATGGGTCAAGTTAAAAAAAAAGTAATATGTTGGATAGTGATATGTGGTGGGCACCCCTTGATTATGAAGCTGTGAAAGTTTGGTGGTCCTAGGTGGTACAGTACCAAAGAAATGGACTTAAACACGAAAACTTAACATTGTAAACGCGAAAACTTAACATTGAAAATGGCTAAGTCGACTGCGCGGAAACAATGGGTAAAGTTAAAAAAAAAAAAGTAACATGTTGGATAGTGATATGTGGTGGGCACCCCTTGATTATGAAGCTGTGAAAGTTTAGTGGTCCTAGGTGGTACAGTAACAAATAAATGGACTCAAATACGAAAACTTAACATTGAAAATGGCTAAGTCGACTGCGCGGAAAAAATGGGTGAAGTTTAAAAAAAAAGTAACATGTTGGATAGTGATATGTGGTGGGCACCCCTTGATTATGAAGCGGTGAGTGAGTGAGTGAGTGAGTGAGTGAGTGAGTGAGTGAATAGGGTTTAACGTCCGCTTTTCTGACATAGAGGTACAAGCCTCAGGGAGCCTACACGCAGACGGGTCAACGGGGTCGAGTCCCGTATCCACCTGTCCGAGGGGGGTAAATCCCAACTTCAGAACTCAATATTTACAATCAAAATATATATTCAGTCTTCAAATTAGAACAACCTGATCTGGTGCCAGGCCCTCGCCACACCAGCATCATTTATCCCATCCCCTATAAGTAATAGGATTAGCGCTAATCTTACTTTTATATATGGGGCATAGTCTGACTCAACTCTCACATACAAGAAAGCCAAAAATGTACAGGAGGGCCAAATCCGGTGTAGTGGGTTCCGGAAAGTATGAACCCAATCGTTAAGCCAGTTTAGTCGCCTTTTACGACAAGCAATGGCTACTGCAGCACTATTCTCAGGATCAGTTGATCCCGCCCCGGTGCCTGCACGGGGTTATGAAGCGGTGAAAGTTTGGTGGTCCTAGGTGGTACAGTAACAAAGAAATGGACTCAAACAAGAAAACTTAACATCGATTGTGGACGCCGCCCGCCCGCCCGCCGCCCGCCCGCCCGGCTTTCGCCAATCCAATAGCCTGGATTTTTTTTCAAAAAACCTGGCTAAAAATTGAAAAAGAAATGAAAAAAAAATGGAAAAAAAAAGTTTATAATGGAGCCCAGAATTTTTTTTTAATAGTCCTATATTTATCTACATATATCTGCACAGGTCCACATAATGCCACAATATTTTCAACACAGTTTACGGAAATGTAATATCCAATGTAGTAATTGACCTGTATAAATTACCTGTGGTCAAGAGTGGTCAAGACTGGACATTTGCACATGCTAGCACATGCACAGGTGAATGGTTCTCCCAGTCTCTATTGTTCTCTCTACAGGTAAGGTGTACAGAGCACACGAGAAAACTGGTATTCATGCATTATTGTCCAGTTTGTAGAGTGCGCAAAACAAAAAAGGGAGATAACTAAAAAATTAGCTACGCAAGAGTTGTCATTCTTGTGCGCGACACACCTCCGGGTCGTGGTCTATGCATGTGTGAAGTTTCATGACAATATTCCAAAGGGTGGTCGAGTTATGCTCAGGACAGGAAATTAGTGCGCGAAAACAAAAAAGGGAGATAACTAAAAACATTGGCTATGCAAGAGTTGTCATTCTTGTGCACGACACACCTTCGGTTCGTGGTCTAATTGAATGTGTGAAGTTTCATAAAAATATTCCAAAGGGTGGTCGAGTTATGGTCAATCAGTGCGCGAAACAAAAAACAAAAAGGAAGAAACCTAACCTAAAAAATTAGCTATGCAAAGAGTTGTCATCCTTGTGCGCGACACACCTTGGGTCGTGGCGGGGTCTATGCATGTGTGAAGTTTCATGAAAATATTCCAAAGGGTGGTCGAGTTATGCTCCGGACACGAAATCAGTGCGCGAAACAAAAAAAGGGAGATAACTAAAAAATTAGCTATGCAAGAGTTGTCATTCTTGTGCGCGACACACCTTCGGGTCGTGGTCTATGCATGTGTGAAGTTTCATGAAAATATTCCAAAGGGTGTTCGAGTTATGCTCCGGACAAGAAGTGTCTGCAGCGGACGCGGACGCGGCCCTCTGTCAAATCCATAGTATCCCCCGACGACGGAGTCCGAGGGATACAATCACCCTTCGTGTGGTCCCAACCAGTGCCACCTGCTGTCTTTGTTCGTGTGGAAAATAACAACACATGCACTAAGTGAATGTTAACAGTTTAATATAATCCAATTCTAATTGCACGCAACGTTCAACCCTTAAAGGTGGGAAATGAACTATGTCTACTGAATTTCCCCAACCGTATCTTCATTTCTTTAAAAAAAAACATGCTTTGGCAACACCTGAGAATTATCTCCGATTTTCCTAGGTGTTGCCAAAACATGTTTTTGTCGAAAATATTTAGAAAACACTTGAGAAAACGGCAAGACATCCATTTCATCCCACCTTTAAATGGTTAACCGGATTCAGACTTTATATATGGTAATACGATATAAACTACATGTACATATTACAAGACAGAGATAGAATACACAATACATTTTTTTAGATTACAAAGTTACACAAGAATTATGTGGATTAATTTGATTTATCGGTGCTTAATGGCCTATCAACAGCTAATGTCATTTAAGTCCGGGCTATCCCCACATTTAAACTGGCTGCATTGGTAAAAATCCCAAAATCAGACAGAATATTTACTACGAAAAAATATATATTCAGCCCTGAAATGAAATAAATAAACCGGAACCAGGTCCATACCACAATAGTCACTTGGCCCCTTCACCTAAAAGTAATATGATTAATACTAATCTTAATACTTTTATAATGGGCATAACCGGATTCAACTCTAATGTAGTCAGAAAGCCGAAAATGTACCCGAGGGCAAGGATGAACCCCACCGTTAAACATACCCTTTACATGCTCCCAACCAACTACATTAATCCACAGGTTGAAGTAACGGACCGAGGTCTATAAATACATTAAATATGCCCAAAAGCATCAATAAATGAAGAAAAAAAAAGCTAAATTATTTTTTTTACTCCCTCCATATAGACTCCATATGTTTAGCTTTTTTTTCTTCATTTATTGATGCTTTTAGGCATATTTAATGTATTTATAGACCTCGGTCCGTTACTTCAACCTGTGCATGAATCATGGTTGCAAACAAACAGGCTGTATATGCAGGCTGATCTGGGTCTATCGTTTCTTTTCTCCGCCAGCGGCCAAATTGAAGGTACATGCCCACTTAGTAGGCACAAAATGTTCTTTATATGATTTAAGTAAGTTTGTTTGTTTGTTGGGGTTTAACGGCCTATCAACAGCTAAGGTCATTTAAGGCAGAGAATAAATAGTAACGTCTGTTAGCATTTTAAGGAAACACAGTTGTCGCCCCTGATATCAGTGTGGAAATTAACTTCTGATATAAAATGTATAATAATGTCAATCAATATGTCGGGTATGGTGAATGAATGTTTATTTTGCCAGAAAATGTCTCAGATGATGTCTCTGATATAAAGAACATTTTGTGCCTACTGAGTGGGCATGTACCGTTCAATAGAAACAGACAAACGTATAACGATTAACAAATACATGTACAAAAAAGAACCCACCTGTAAACACCACTTTACAAATTTCACTACACCATCACTGCATAGGCACTATGTCACTGAAAGGCGCGTTTCAAGACGACTGAAGGCCGTTTCAAGACGACTGAAGGCCGTTTCATTAAACTTCATAATGTTTGTATGTGCAAAAATATGAGTAAACACGTAAACAATGCTTTTATGTGAAGTATTGATTTACATTTATTGAGAAGCCTATGCGCAATAAATGTAAATCCATCAATTGAAATTTCCAAACGATCCTATATTTGCAGTTACAAACATTTTAGTCGTACAAAGTTTAGTCAAACGGCGCCCTGGTCTCAGTTTCAAGCACAAAAAGCCGCAGGTTTTCGTCTTGCTTCAATATAAACTACATTATAGACCTCCCTTGAGAGTTGGAGAATTTGTATTTAACCCTTTCACCCCTAAGTAACTGGAATGGATTTTGACATGTCAATTTTGCAACCAATCCAATTGTCGCAAAATGATTTTCAGACTCGTCCATTTATCAATACCAGTATACAGGTGTGTGGTGTTGAAAGGGTTAAAAACTACTTTCACCAGCATTTCAATGGTCGAATGGGGTCATGTGATGTACCGAATGAAATCGGTGTGATGACGTTACATAAAGTTAGAATACCAGGCTATTGTCCATTGAAATTGGACTCGGCTCAGAAACAGTAGTAATTCCTGGCTAGCCACGACATTCCAACCACAGCTAGCTAGGTGATTCTAGCGTGTTACACCCGGGCGCATTTGAATTGTTTTGTACATTGTTTAGAAAGGTGTTTCATGTATATACAAACAATAATTGACCATCCAAGACACGCTAGAATCACCTGTGATTCCAACGTGTTTCACAGCCTTGTACATGTACAGTGGAGTCAGCGTGTAAGTGCACACACGAACGAACACAACAGGTTGGAACCAACCTGTTGTGTTCATTCGTGTGTGCACTTACACGCTGACTCCACTGTAGGCCCATGGTTTTAAAATCCTTACAAAGCTGATTTTTTGTTGTCTGCTGTTTATTTCTTATTATCCATTTTCTCATCCAAAACATATTTTTACAACATTTGAGTATCATTTCCAATGAAAATATGTTTTTATTGAGACACAAAATACAAACCCAAAGTAGAAGACAATTTTTATTTCCCACATTCTTAGGGTCAACAGACAGCCAAACAAATAAACTGAAGTGATATATGGAGGCTCTCATATGAGTTTCTATTTCATATGCCATTTATTGAAATGAGTCGCGCACAATTTATGTAAAATTACCGATGAGTTGCTGACTAGCTTTAATACTTTTGTTTGTTTGTTTGCTGGGGTTTAACGGCTAAGGCCATTAAAGGCCGTGTCAATGGGTTTAGTACTAAATCCCATATATTTCCTGTACAAATGGGGGGAAAATCCCCAAATCAGAACCAAATATTTACAATAAAACAACTATATATTCAGCCCTGAAATCAGAATAATCCTGATCTGATGCCAGGTCCTCGCCTCACCAGTATAAATTGGCCCCTCCCAAAAGCAGTAGGATCAGTAGTAACCTTACTACTTTTATAATTGGCAATAAATAATAGTAGCAATAGAACTTATAAACATGCCATATTATATTTTCCTGGTCTATGCAGGTACTGCATATTATCAAATGGAAAAATATTCCGACACCTGTAGTTTGTTTGTTTATTAGTGTTTAACGGCCTATCAACAGCTAAGGTCATGTAAGGCCGGGCAAACGTGTTCGATCCCATTTTAACCTGCTGCATTAGGTGGAAATATCCAAAAATCAGAACAGAATATTTACATCGAGAACAAATATATTCAGCCCTGAAATTAGAATAACCTGACATGGTACCAGGTCCATACCACACCAAGTCACTTGGCCCCTTCCCCTAAAATAGGATTACGAATATCGTAATACTCACATAAGGGGTATAACCAGAATCAACTGTCACATACAAAATGCCAAAGACGTATGTGAGGGCCAAACCAGGTCTCCAGTCAGAAGTCTGAACCCCGATAGTTAAATTACCCATGCTCCCACCTGCCACCCACCCTAATGACGTTTAACCCTTAGTACGCTGAATTAAATGTTGTAGTCTGCTGGAAATGTTTTATTTTCAATATTTCTCGATAAAAACCTGATTTTTACAGCACATGAGAATCGTCTCCAGTGGAGACGATTCTCATGTGCTGTCAAAACCAGTTTTTTGTTAAGAATTAAAGGAAACATGAAAAACAGCAAACGGCAATTTGCGTTAACAGATAGTCAATGTTAAAGGTACATGCCCACTCAGTAGGCACAAACTTGTCTTTATATCAGAGACATCAACTGTACATGCCCACTCAGTAGGTACAAACTTGTCTTTATATCAGAGACATCAACTGTACATGCCCACTCAGTAGGTACAAACTTGTCTTTATATCAGACATCAACTGTACATGCCCACTCAGTAGTACAAACTTGTCTTTATATCAGAGCATCAACTGTACATGCCCACTCAGTAGGTACAAACTTGTCTTTATATCAGAGCATCAACTGTACATGCCCACTCAGTAGGTACAAACTTGTCTTTATATCAGAGACATCAACTGTACATGCCCACTCAGTAGGTACAAACTTGTCTTTATATCAGAGACATCAACTGTACATGCCCACTCAGTAGGTACAAACTTGTCTTTATATCAGAGACATCAACTGTACATGCCCACTCAGTAGGCACAAACTTGTCTTTATATCAGAGACATCAACTGTACATGCCCACTCAGTAGGTACAAACTTGTCTTTATATCAGAGACATCAACTGTACATGCCCACTCAGTAGGTACAAACTTGTCTTTATATCAGAGACATCATCTGTACATGCCCACTCAGTAGGTACAAACTTGTCTTTATATCAGAGACATCAACTGTACATGCCCACTCAGTAGACACAAATTGTCTTTATACAGACATCAACTGTACATGCCCACTCAGTAGGCACAAACTTGTCTTTATATCAGAGACATCATCTGTACATGCCCACTCAGTAGGTACAAACTTGTCTTTATACAGAGACATCATCTGTAGCATCCCACATAGACACAAACTTGTCTTTATATCAGAGACATCAACTGTACATGCCCACCACTCAGTAGGTACAAACTTGTCTTTATATCAGAGACATCATCTGTACATGCCCACTCAGTAGACACAAACTTGTCTTTATATCAGAGACATCAACTGTACATGCCCACTCAGTAGGCACAAACTTGTCTTTATATCAGAGACATCATCTGTACATGCCCACTCAGTAGGCACAAACTTGTCTTTATATCAGAGACATCATCTGTACATGCCCACTCAGTAGGCACAAACTTGTCTTTATATCAGACACATCATATGTACATGCCCACTCAGTAGGCACAAACTTGTCTTTATATCAGACACTTCATCTGTACATGCCCACTCAGAGGCACAAACTGTCTTTATACAGACACATCATCTGTACATGCCCACTCAGTAGGCACAAACTTGTCTTTATATCTTAGTCACTTCATACATCTGCACATGCCCACTCAGTAGGCACAAACTTGTCTTTATATCAGACACTTCATCTGCACATGCCCACTCAGTAGGCACAAACTTGTCTTTATATCAGCTGCACATGCCCACTCAGTAGGCACAAACTTGTCTTTATATCAGAGACATCATCTGTACATGCCCACTCAGTAGGCACAAACTTGTCTTTATATCAGAGACATCATCTGTACATGCCCACTCAGTAGGCACAAACTTGTCTTTATATCAGACACTTCATCAGAGCCATTTTCTGGAAAAATAAACATTCATTCACGATTACCCCACATATTGATTGTCATTATTATATATTTTATATCAGATGTAAATTTCCACACTGATATCAGGGGCAATAACCGTGTTTCCTTAAAATGTTAATGGACATTAATATTTATTCTCTGTATTTATTTTTCTATGTGCAATGAGCATACTGTACTTTATAATCCGTCGTAAATATGTTTTTAGGTGACACATTTAATTAGTACAAATACATGTAATTAAAACATATCATGCCTCATTTGCATATGAAAATAGCCCGATATCACCGCGAGTCACTATCAGTACAATAAATATTACTAAATGATTATATCTGTATAACGGGCACTCGTAATGTTTAGAACTGGTGGAATAGTGACACAATTATACACTTATTTCAACTACTGAGTGGGCATGTACCTGTAAAACATCAATGAATCATCATCTGAAACGAACGTCTTCATTTTGTTTGTTTGCACATAATATGAATAACCTGACCAGTAGCCGATTTCATCAAAATTGCAAAGTATACTTTTCTAGCAAAGTATACTTTGAGGGAGAAAATTTATTAATTTTTATTATAATGAATTTATTACATTATCACAGCCAAAATGGCTGTGATAATGTAATAAATTCAGTATAATAATTCTGCATACTTTTAATCATCAAATATATACAGTCGTTAGTTCTATATGAAATAATGCATTTCAGGAAAATAAATGATTACTCCCTCAAAGTACACTTTGCTAGATAAGTATACTTTGCAATGTTGGTGAAATCGGCTACTGTAGGACCCAATCACGAGGGCATCATTTCAAGATAATCAGTTCACCTGGTTAAATAAACATTTTCTTACATTTCACATATGATTGGTCATGAAAACAAAGCGAATCAAGCATACACTATGGCCAAGAGTTGTGCGAATTCAGCCACACCAGAATCACTTGGCCCCTCCCAAAAGCAGTTGGATCAGTAATAATCTTACTACTTTTATAATGGGCCATAACCCAATTCAACTCCCAGGTAACAAAAGAGCCAAAGATAAAAACGTACCTGAGGGCCAAACCAGGCAAATAGTGCTACCGTTTATTTACGCCGTCTCGTTCGCCCGACCACCACCCACGCTGCCCAGTGGTGTAATTTACCGTTAGATTTCTGTAAACTACCGGCAGAAATGTAAGAAACTTGTTTAATACACATCACATTAAACAATAAATGATCACACATGAAACATCCTCTATATATAAAAACATTAAATACAAGCAAAGCGGTCTCTCATTAATACTTTGATACTAATGTGTATATATGGCCATTGTGAGTTCTAATAAAATAATAATAATATAACAGTGTTAAAACTGATATATGCAAAATAATAAAGCTACCCCATGATCTATGATGATTTCTGACGAACACACGTCTCTATACAAAATATTTTCACCTAGATTCCATCGACATCTTCTACGTCATTTGGACACCACTGGCAGCAAACAAGCATTAACCCTTCCTACGCTGTTGAGGGAAATTGCCGTCTGCTGTTTTTCATTTTTGCTTTAATTCTTAACAAAACAAGAGTGCCGCAAGTCACAAAATACGCCCGTCGAATATGGGCCAGACAGCGAAGATGCAGAAATGTGAAGCTGTCACCAAGGCAAGAAACATTAATGAGAATTTGAAAGTCTATAGCATTATTTCTTCATCTCGTTGTGCTAAATATGTATACTAATTTAGGCAGAGATAGAAAAGTAGAGTGTAAAGTAGAAATGATAGGGAATTGGATACAATGATGTAGAAAAAATGGCTAAGTTAAAAAGGTGATACTTTTGTTAAAAAATATTTTTTCGGCATAAAAACACCAAGGTGCACATCTTCAATATGTGTAGAAGTGAGTGAGTGAGTGAGTGAATAGGGTTTAACGTCCGCTTTTCTGACATAGAGGTACAAGCCTCAGGGAGTCTACACGCAGACGGGTCAACGGGGTCGAGTCCCATATCCACCTGTCCAAGGGGGGTAAATCCCAACTTCAGAACTCAATATTTACAATCAAAATATATATTCAGTCCTGAAATTAGAACAACCTGATCTGGTGCCAGGCCCTCGCCACACCAGAATCATTTATCCCATCCCCTAAAAGTAATAGGATTAGCGCTAATCTTACTTTTATATATGGGGCATAGCCCGACTCAACTCTCACATACAAGAAAGCCAAAAATGTACATGAGGGCCAAATCCGGTATAGTGGGTTCCGGAAAGTATGAACCCAATCGTTAAGCCAGTTTAGTCGCCTTTTACGACAAGCAATGGCTACTGCAGCACTATTCTCAGGATCAGTTGATCCCGCCCCGGTGAATATGTGTAGAAGACGTGTGCATAGTTTCAGATCGATCGACTGAACGGTTTCGGAGGAGTTGTGTACACGAACTATGCGCTTTTTCTTCAGCCGCCCGCCCGCCACCCGCCGTGCGGTAAAACATAATACAAAGCGTTTTTTAAAAACGGTTGTATAAAAATGGTTTTGACAGCACTGGAGACGATTCTCATGTGCTGTCAAAACCAGGTTTTTGTCGAGAAATATTGAAAATAAAACATTTCCAGCAGACGACAACATTTAATTCAGCATAGTAAGGGTTAACATCATTGATATTTCAAACCCAAACCCCCCTTGTACTAAGTGTCTCCATTACAAAAGTAATTTATTCAAATATCAGTTTGATATACATATGTTATTTCCCGTGATGATTGTTTGTTTGTTTGTTGGGGTTTAACGGCCTATCAGCTAAGGTCATTTAAGGCCGGGTCAATGGGTTTAGTACTAAATCCCATATATTACCTGTACAAGTACATGCACATGTTCAAGTACATGTACAAATGGGGGAAAAATCCCAAAATCAGAACTGAATATTTACAATAACACAAGAATTCCGCCACGGAAGCGGTGTCGCGCCTGCCGAGGCATTTGACCGTGAACATTACAAGTAAATAAATGACCTTAACCTTGAGAATTTGGATGTGGGGGTGTGTGTAATGAAGCATCATCCATAGACAAACATTGATGTGAAATATTATCAAAGTCTGGCAAGGGGTTAAAGAGATATTGTGAAAAAACAATAAGTTTAACGCATTTCTGTTACAAAACCGGTGAACATTACAAGAAAATAAATGACCTTGACCTTCAGAATTCGGATGTGGGGGTGTGCGTAATGAAGCATCATCCCATGACAAATATTGATGTGAAATATTATCAAAGTGTGGCAAGGGATTAAAGAGGTATTGTGAAAAAACAATAACTTTAACGCATTTCTGTTACAAAACTGGTGAACATAAAAAGTAAATATATGACCTTGACCTTGAGAATTTGGATGTGGGGGTGTGCATAAGGAAGCATCATCCCATGACAAACACTGATATGAAATATTATCAAAGTCTGGCAAGGGGTTAAACAGATATTGTGAAAAAACAATAACTTTAACGTATTTGCCTTACAAAAAAAACGGACGACGCAGACGACGACGACGGAAAAAGCGCCGACTATAGTCACGCCTCTGCTAAAGCTGGCACGACAAAAACTATATATTCAGCCCTGAAATCAGAATAATCCTGATCTGATGCCAGGTCCTCGCCACACCAGAATCACTTGGCCCCTCCCTAAGTCATTTGACCTTGACCTTGGGCGTGTGGACCACATCAGCAGGTAATAGAATGAAAATATGGATGATGAATAAGAAGTAATGGATGTTGGAAGTAAATCGGAGTAAGTGTTGTGGAGATATAAGGTATGCAAAAACTTTAACACAAATTTCAAAGTCATTTGACCTTGACCTTGGGCATATGGACCACATGGGCAGGCTATGGAATGAAAATATTTATGAAAAGGAATTATAGGAAGTTGGAAGTAAATTCGAGTAACAATTATGGATTTTATAATAACGCATTTGGCCTTGACCTTGAATATATGGATGATGACCAATAAGCATACAAAGTTTCAAGCAAATCTGACTTACGGTTAGAGATAGTAGGTATGTGAAAACTTTAATGCAAATTTTGACAAAAATTTAACACAAACTTGTAAGACATTTGACCTTGACCTTGGGCACAGGCGCCGCATAAGTGGGATACAGCATGAATATATGGATGATGACTAATAAGCATATGACGGACTGATGCACGGACGGACACCCGGATGTCATTGCGATCACTTTGTCTCGCTTTCCACAAGCGGGCTCGACAAAAACTATATATTCAGCCCTGAAATCAGAATAATCCTGATCGGATGCCAGGTCCTCGCCACACCAGAATCACTTGGGCCCCTTCCTAAACGCAGTAGGATCAGTAATAATCTTACTACTTTATAATGAGCAATAACCCAATTCAACTCCCAGGTAACAAAACAATCAAAAGATAAGGGCCAAACCAGGCAAATGAAATGTCTTTATCATATATACATACACCTTTGAGAAACAAGGCGATCGCCAGCCAGTGTCTCACATGAAGGTCAAGGTCACCCCAATGACACCGGATGGATAGCCATCAATGTGAGGAAGCTATTAATGCAGTTTGTAAATGATCCGAATATGATATATTGAGCATTTGGACGTATGTTCAAAATTGTTGACATGAAGGTCAAAGTCACCAAGGTCAATGCCAAAGTCACCCGAATGACAATGGATGGATAGCCATCAATGTTAGGAAGCGATTGACGAAGTTTGGTAATGATCCGACATAACAGATCAGGAGGTATTCAACGTCAACAATTGTTACGTCAAAAATTGTTGACACCTACTATATGCTATCGCCGCCAATGCCACTATGTCTCACATTCCACGAACAAGGGTGAGACAAAAATCAAGTATTTCATAATGGTAATTGAATCAACTCAATCTCTTGATTACTAAAAAAATATAAATAAGGATACTAATAATAACAACAAAAACATAATACGATATTCAAACTAATATACTATTTAAAACCTAATAGCCAGATCTAGAATAACAGTTAAGTATATAGATATGCTGGTAAAGAGTATGTCTAGTGTACAGCACATTATACTGGTAAAGAGTATGTCTAGTGTACAGCACATTATACTGGTAAAGAGTATGTCTAGTGTACAGCACATTATGCTGGTAAAGAGTATGTCTAGTGTACAGCACATTATACTGGTAAAGAGTAACATATGCTGGTAAAGAGTATGTCTAGTGTACAGCACATTATACTGGTAAAGAGTATGTCTAGTGTACAGCACATTATGCTGGTAAAGAGTATGTCTAGTGTACAGCACATTATGCTGGTAAAGAGTATGTCTAGTGTACAGCACATTATGCTGGTAAAGAGTATGTCTAGTGTACAGCACATTATACTGGTAAAGAGTATGTCTAGTGTACAGCACATTATCCTGGTAAAGAGTAAGTCTAGTGTACAGCACATTATGCTGGTAAAGAGTATGTCTAGTGTACAGCACATTATCCTGGTAAAGAGTATGTCTAGTGTACAGCACATTATGCTGGTAAAGAGTATGTCTAGTGTACAGCACATTATGCTGGTAAAGAGTATGTCTAGTGTACAGCACATTATGCTGGTAAAGAGTATGTCTAGTGTACAGCACATTATGCTGGTAAAGAGTATGTCTAGTGTACAGACATTATACTGGTAAAGAGTATGTCTAGTGTACAGCACATTATACTGGTAAAGAGTATGTCTAGTGTACAGCACATTATCCTGGTAAAGAGTATGTCTAGTGTACAGCACATTATCTGGTAAAGATATGTCTAGTGTACAGCACATTATACTGGTAAAGAGTATGTCTAGTGTACAGCACATTATAGCTGGTAAAGAGTATGTCTAGTGTACAGCACATTATGCTGGTAAAGAGTATGTCTAGTGTACAGCACATTATGCTGGTAAAGAGTATGTCTAGTGTACAGCACATTATACTGGTAAAGAGTATGTCTAGTGTACAGCACATTTATAACAAGGCAAACATTATAGATACATGTATTTTAGAAAACAATATTAACCCTTACACCGCTACTCACAACAATTGTCGTTTGCTGTTGCTTTTATATCTTTTCTTATTTCTCAATAAAAACATGGTTCGACAGCACTTCAGAATCATTTCCAATGGAAATGATTTTGAAGTGCTGTCAAAACATGTTGTAAATTATTCTAAAGCATGTTTTTGATGATAAAAATTGAAAATAGTAAATAAACAGCAGACGACAAAAAAAATAAGATAGCGGTCTAAGGGTTAATAAATAAACATTTAAGGCATCAAAATCTCATTTATAATTCATGAATTTAAAGGCACAGTGCTTTTTGTGTTTTTTTTCCTTCAATGGAATGCAGTATTTTAGGTACCATTCCTAGGACTTTTGTGTTTTATTAAATACAATTTTTTAATACACTATTTGGGAGATAAATTGAAAATGCATTTCCACTATCAATGTACCAGAAAGCAAAGTTTGTGAAACATATAACACTATAGCACATATAGAAACCAAATTCCATTCTATACACCAGTTTAATTGAAAGTAAAGTCTAACCATCAAATGAACACAACTCCAGATATTATATTAACTCAGATGTTCAGATAAGCTTTGTGTCTAAAGAGTATTGTACCCGCTGATTTCAAAATAAATGCGTATTTTTATTTTTACAAACGGATTGATTTTCTTCATTATTAAATAGGGAACAGATGATCAAAACAAAGTTAACCATTCACTTACGTGTCAGAGTGTATTATTACTTATTCACTTACGTGTCAGAGTGTATTATTACTTATTCACTTACGTGTCAGAGTGTATTATTACTTATTCACTTACGTGTCAGAGTGTATTATTACTTATTCACTTACGTGTCAGAGTGTATTATTACTTATTCACTTATTTATACTGTAATACAGTTGAACGTTTACTTTAAAATTATTGAGCTGCAAAAAGCAAACACTGTTTGCCTTTTGCAGCTCAACTATTAATAAAGTACATTTTCAACTTTATTACAGCATATCAACTACTCAATTTGAAAATCAATGCGTATTTTCACATTACTCCCACGGTTGATAATCAATGCATATTCAGCTAAAATAACTGCGTAAAATACGCCAATACGCCCCTTATCTGGAGCTCTGACAAATTATGTTTTGGTTTTATATTTACATGTACGGTATTTATTTATTTAATGGTGTTTAATGGCTGGTCAACAGCTAAGGTCATTCTAGGCCGGGTTAATGAGATCGAATCCCATGTTTCAACTGTTGTGTTTGTTTGTTTGTTTATTGGTGTTTAACGCCCTATCAACAGCTAAGGTCATTCTAGGCCGGGTTAATGAGGTCGAATCCCATATTTCACCAGTTGTGTTTGTTTGTTTATTGGTGTTTAACGCCCTATCAACAGCTAAGGTCATTCTAGGCCGGGTTAATGAGGTTGAATCCCATATTTCACCAGTTGTGTTTGTTTGTTTATTGGTGTTCAAAACCCTATCAACAGCTAAGGTCATTCTAGGCCGGGTTAATGGGGTCGAATCCCATATTTCACCAGTTGTGTTTGTTTGTTTATTGGTGTTTAACACCCTATCAACAGCTAAGGTCATTCTAGGCCGGGTTAATGAGATCGAATCCCATATTTCACCAGTTGTGTTTGTTTGTTTATTGGTGTTCAAAACCCTATCAACAGCTAAGGTCATTCTAGGCCGGGGTAATGGGGTCGAATCCCATATTTCACCAGTTGTGTTTGTTTGTTTATTGGTGTTTAACACCCTATCAACAGCTAAGGTCATTCTAGGCCGGGTTAATGAAATCGAATCCCATATTTCACCAGTTGTGTTTGTTTGCTTATTGGTGTTTAACGCCCTATCAACAGCTACGGTCATTCTAGGCCGGGTTAATGATGTCGAATCCCATATTTCACCAGTTGTGTTTGTTTGTTTATTGGTGTTTAACACCCTATCAACAGCTAAGGTCATTCTAGGCCGGGTTAATGAGATTGAATCCCATATTTCACCAGTTGCGTTTGTTTGTTTATTGGTGTTTAACACCCTATCAACAAATAAGGTAATTCTAGGCCGGGTTAATGAGGTCGAATCCCATATTTAACCTGTTGTGATCACAGGTGGAAGACTCGGACCTATGACACCAAAATAATGCCTATTAAAAAAATCCCATTACCCCACCCACTTGGTCTCGTACATTACCATCTTCTATTTATAGAAGATGGTAATGTACGAGACCAAGTGGGTGGGGTAATGGGATTTTTTTTAATAGGCATATTTTTGGTGTCATAGGTCCGAGTCTTCCACCTGTGGTTGTGATAGGGGAAAATTGCAAAATCAGAACTGAATATAATATTACACATTTTTTAGCAATGCCCATTTTTTTCTTTTACCTCATGCGGTTCAGAAATATGACACAAATCTACAATTGTTTTTTAATCAATTTTGTTTTTACTCAGAAAGTAGTTTGTTTGTCATGTTCTGTGTATATCTGAAACCGATTGCCTGTAAGAATACATACATAGAAAAGTGACTGCGTAAAATCAGTGTCAGTCACCTGGGGCCCGTTTCACTAAACTTTGTGCAACTAAAATGTTCGTAAGTGCAAAATTATGATGGTCTGTAAATTTCACATTAACAATGTTTTCTTGTAAACAATTATTAGATTAACATTTATTGAGCATAGGCTGCATTTCCAGCCTATGCTTGCAGCCTATGCTCAATAAATGTAAAGCTATCTATTGAAATTTCCAGACGATCCTAAATTTGCACTTACAAACATTTTAATCATATGAAGTTAAGTGAAACAGGCCTCAGACCCGAGCAAGCTAAAATAAAGAACCGAGACTTGTCATGTGAAACTTTCAGGAAAGCGAGTGATTGGGTTTACTGTCCCAGCAACAGCTAAGGTCATATAGAGACCACAGTTTAAAGTCTCATCCGACATACCAGTGGGATGGAAATATTAGGAAAGTATTTTTTGATGTCCTAGGCGGGGCTTGAGTGAGTGAGTGAGTGAATAGGGTTTAACGTCCGCTTTTCTGACATAGAGGTACAAGCCTCAGGGAGTCTACACGCAGACGGGTCAACGGGGTCGTGTCCCGTGTCCACCTGTCCAAGGGGGGTAAATCCCAACTTCAGAACTCAATATTTACAATCAAAATATATATTCAGTCCTGAAATTAGAACAACCTGATCTGGTGCCAGGCCCTCGCCACACCAGCATCATTTATCCCATCCCCTAAAAGTAATAGGATTAGTGCTAATCTTACTTTTATATATGGGGCATAGCCTGACTCAACTCTCACATACAAGAAAGCCAAAAATGTACATGAGGGCCAAATCCGGTATAGTGGGTTCCGGAAAGTATGAACCCAATCGTTAAGCCAGTTTAGTCGCCTTTTACGACAAGCAATGGCTACTGCAGCACTATTCTCAGGATCAGTTGATCCCGCCCCGGTGCCTGCACGGGGCAGGCGGGGCTTGAACCCACAACCTCCAGATTGGAAGTCAGGTGTTCTAACCCCTAATCCACAACCCATCCTCGAGTTTTCAGGAAATTGATGCACAATTGGAAGTGTCGGTGGAAGAAGGAGGCTAAGTCAGGGACTTAACCGTCTTCTTCTACTGGGGCCCGTTTCACTAAACTTCGTACGACTAAAATGTTCGTAAGCGCAAATTCAGAATCGTCTGGAAAATTCAATTGATGGATTTACATTTATTGAGCCTAGGCTGCATATGCATATAGGCTGCATATTTACAGACTATCATAATTTTGCACTTACGAACATTATAGTCGTACAAAGTTTAGTGAAACGGTTCCCTGATCCCTTCAATTGGATAACATAAAACACATGAACAAATGTATGTTAAGTATAATTCACAATCATCAAGAAGCTGCTCTATATTATGAAACAATAAAATTAAATTTCATTTCAGTTCACAAGATGGTTTTGGCCACGATCTGACAAATCCAGTCGTATTGCCCTTGCAAGCAGTGTAACAGGGTGTCGACAGAATTTTCAAAACTAAATTCCCTAATATCTCCCCCGATTCAACACACGTTTCTCTGATAAGACTTTTGTCCGACACGGACAAATGTATTTGTGAATATATTTTTGCATTTCCACGTTTTTCAGTTTCGTGGCAACCCTGTGTAACCTCAGACCAACCTAGGTATATAGTCTGATTAATCCGATACATTCACTTTTCACCATTCAGCAACACACCCAATGCATAGAGGATCTTACACGAGTGATGATTTAATATGATATTTATTAAACTCGTTGACTGGTATCATAAGAAACGAGGCTATACTCTTTGGCATAGCCTCGTTTCTTATGATACCAGTCAACGAGTTTAATAAATATCATATTAAATCATCACAAATGTTAGATTATATATATTGCATCAGCACATCATCATGCATTGAAGATGTACTGGTCACAAACCCGTTTTCTGTAACAAGCCAACTTGGATATTGATTACACTAGTGTATTATGATTTTTAGTACACTGTGTTAAAGGTACATGCCCACTCAGTTGGAACAAAATGTTCTTTACAGGACTTAAATAAGTGTGATATTAGTGTTAAATATGTCACCTGCAAAAATAATATTTTTAACAGATATGTATGATCATTGCATAAAAAAACAAATACAAGAGAATAAATAGTAATGTCCGTTCACATTTTAAGGAAACACGGTTATCGCCCCTGATATCAGTGTGGAAAGTTACGTCTGATATAAAATGTATAATAATGCCAATCAATACGTGGGGTAATGGTGAATGAATCTTTATTTTGCCAGAAAATGTCTCACATGATGTCTCTGATATAAAGAACAGTGTGTGCTACTGAGTGGGCATGTACCTTTAATACACTGCGAGCGCTCGTTTTATGCAATAAACAATTAAGATTGATTGATGGTTTTAGTCGTTCAACAATAAGGTCATATACTGACGGTAATGCATCTGCATGGGATTAAAACTGCACATTCAATACTGAGATTTGGTTAATAATATCATGCACAACAAGAAGAACAGTAATTAATACAAGTCAGATTGATATGTGGCTGTGACTGGGGAAATGAGACATGGGTTTTGCGACCAGTGTAGATCCAGACCAGACTGTGGATACGCAGTCTGATCATGATCTGCACTGTTCGCCGTTCGTAGAAGAAACACCCGTCATGCTTCTAACAAGGAATATAGATTGTTATCAGGCTACAGGATTGTGACATTTGATCAGGAGCTACACTGGTCACAAATCCCATATGCCCTATTTCTGCAGTCACAGCGACATCATATACAAAATATCAATAATTTCTTTCATATCTTTCTTCCCTTGAAGGCAACAGTTTTTTAAAGGTACTGGGGGCCGTTTCACTAAACTTCACCTGTCGGTCACCTGGGGCCCGCTTCACTAAGAAATGTAAATCCAATAATTGTTTATAATAAAACATTGTTCATGTGCACAGACTATCATAATTTTGCACTTACGAACATTTTAGTTGTACGAAGCCTAGTGAAATGGCCCCCAGATATGCGTAGAAAGTGATTAAAAAATATTGTACTTAACACTTTCACCCCTCTTAAGTAACTGGGATGGATTTTGATATGTTAATTGTACAACCAATCCAATAATGATTTTCAGACTAGCCCATTTATGAAAAGGGGGTGTTTTTGCTTGCAAAATACGAAAATTACTTGCAAAAAGTCCAGATCCTGATGAGACGGCTCGTCACAAGCCAGCTCATCTGGATCTACACTGTTTGCTAATACCAATATACAGGCCTGTGGTGTTGAAAGGGTTAAATATTTCCATTGTACATGTATTTTTGAAAATAATTGTACAAATACGAGTCGCCTGAAAAAACAACATTTTATTGTAAATAAAATATTTATAATGCTGAAAAATAACTATCGTTGCAAAAGCTAGTTTTTCTGCAATCGATGGTTACTACCGGTAACTTAATTTAATTTACTCGAACTTTCTTTTCAAATTGTTGTATTGTATATTAATTATTTCACACCAAACAAGATATTTATTTTCATAAATTTGCATGTTTATGGTTTGTTTGTTTATTGGTGTTTAACGACCTATCAACAGCTAAGGTCATGTAAGGCCGGGCAAACAGGTTCAAACCCATTTTAACCTGCTGCTTTGGGGGGAAAATCCCAAAATAAGAACAGAATATTTACATCGAGAAAAGGTGTATTCAGCCCTGAAATTATAATAACCTGACCTGGTGCCAGTTCCATATCACACCAAGTCACTTGGCCCCTTCCCCTAAAATAGGATTACGAATAATCGTAATACTCGCATAAAGGTCACATACAAAATGACAAACACGTATGTGAGGGCCAAACCAGGTCTCCAGTCGGGATTCCGGTAAGGATGAACCCCGATCGTTGAATTACCCGTCGTGTGCTCCCGACCAACCACCCACTGCATGTTTATAGTGTGCATAAACCAAATTGTGTCCGCTGTTTATAAAAGTTTTTGATGGTATATACATGTACTTGAATGTAACACAAACGTTTTGGAATTTGATTGAATGAAACGGTGCGATTGCTTAATATAGGTCATTTGCAGGGCATGAAGTGAAAAACCACATATTGAATATCTGCGACATCATCTGAGACACAGTACATTTAACCCATTGCAGTCTAAGGATACGATAACATTTGTTGAAAAAATCTCATTTTGTTTATTTCTCCATAAACGTATATGTTGTTACCACTCATTTGAACCGTCTTGTCGAGACGGTTCAAATGAGTGGTAACAACATATACTTTGGAGATGAAATGAAGAAAATAGGATTTTCCCCCTTAAAAAGATTCATACTACTATAATTGTATCCGGTCTCCCATGGGTTTACGAATGACATTGCTATTGCACTATACATGAGACCCATGAAGCGAAAAACCACATATTGAATATCTGCCACATCATCTGAGATACAGTACATTTAATCCATTTCAGTCTAAGGGTACGAGAACATTTGTTGAAAAAATCTCATTTTGTTTATTTCTACATAAACGTATATGTTGTTACCACTCATTTGAACCGTCTCGTCCAGACAGTTCAAATGAGTGGTAACAACATATACTTTGGTGATGAAATGAAGAAAATAGGATTTTCCCCCCTAAAAAGTTTCATACTACTATAATTGTATCCGGTCTCCCATGGGTTTACGAATGACATTGCTATTGCACTATACATGAGACCCATGAAGCGAAAAACCACATATTGAATATCTGCCACATCATCTGAGATACAGTAAGGGTACATTTAACCCATTGCAGTCTAAGGATACGATAACATTTGTTGAAAAAATCTCATTTTGTTTATTTCTCCATAAAAGTATATGTTGTTACCACTCATTTGAACCGTCTCGTCGAGACGGTTCAAATGAGTTGTAACAACGTATACTTTAAGAGATGAAATGAAGAAAATACATTTTCCCCCCTAAAAAGTTTCATACTACTATAATTGTATCCTGTCTTTAATGAGTTAACAAATGACATTGCTATACATGTACATGGGAACCCAAATCATGCACAATATTGACTCACAGGAATAAAAAATTAACTTTTCCCAAATCATGCACAATATTGACTCACAGGAATAAAAAATCAACTTTTTTCTACTTTCTTTATTTAAGAAATAAAATCATGGGCTGTTGCGTTTACTGTAGTTAGAAAAACATTTGGTCTGTTTAAAGTGCATGGAGTACGATAGACTCCTCGCAAACTTTAAACAGACCAATTGTTTTTCATACTACAGTAAACGCAACTGCCCATGATTTTATTACCCGTACATATATTTGTATTGCGTTTTCGGGTAGATAAACAAATGTAAATAACCAACTACAGTATAAAAATTAGGAATCTTATTGTTTTACGTCATTTCGTCGCAATTCATAGCGTGACGTTATTGACAATGACGATGAACATTTACACGTATTTTAATGATGTCAAACAAACTTTAACAAATCAACAAGTTCGCACTACGTCACGTGGGGCTAATGTAATGTACTGGGATATAAACGCAATACATTGAATGGGCGTTTCCATTATGAATTTAATGACAGTGTCAATATTTCTCAATGAAAATATATACTTTGTTACCACTCATTTGAACCATCACGACGAGATGGTTCAACTGAGTGGCAACAACATTATACTTTATCGGAGAAACAAGAAAAAAAAATCCCAATTTTTCATTAGCACGAGTTAAATCTCTATTTTACGGTTGATTTTCTGGTATATAGATTTGCACTGCCATGGTATTGATTGGTCTGTCATGTTTGACATCAGTAATGCAGATTTCCATGAAGTGAACAGTAACAGTAATTGTGATAGAGTGACGAAAAACAAGATAAAACTCATGTTTTTCCCGCCAATCTATATTTACATTTTTTTCAAAACTATCACAAATACAATGTAAATACTGGGAATAACACACACCCGGGATAGCGTATATTGTGTTAAATAAAAGTCATAATGGATGTTTTTTTTCTCCCTAGTCAACCCAACCTGGTAAAAATACAATATAATTACAAATACATGTATAACGTAACGAGCCATCTGATCAGCATCCACAATATTTGTCAGTATTTTTCAGAAAATATCTGAAAGATGGGGTAGCTTGGACTGGTCCATGTCAGATATTTAGAGGTCTATTCTTGTTGGTTTTGAAATACTAAAATACTGCCTCTCATTTGATTAACCCTTTCAACACCACATGCCTGTATAGTGGTATTGGCAAACAGTGTAGATCCAGATGAGCCGGCTCTTAACGAGCCGTCTCATCAGGATCTGCACTTTTTTTGCAAGTAATTTTCATATTTTCAGATTGGTTGCAAAATTAATATATCAAATTCCATTCCAGTTTATACTTAGGGGTGAAAGGGTTAATCCAATCCAAAAATTAGAATGGAAAAGTCCACGTCAAATATATAACATAAACAGTTCCATGATAATGTTGGACTACATGCATTCAATTACTCTGAAAAGCATCCGACAGTTTAAAATCTAAAATTAACAAATACAGTGTTTGTAAACACTTGTCGTGTGGTCTGTAAGGTTGATCAATTTAATTCTTGTTGGTTTCGAAATAGACAAAGTCGATCAGAAATGTTGCTCCCAGCAGCAAAGTCTTCTTGAAAACATCGAGCTCCGGTGGGACTGAAACAGAGGATTGGTCATTTTGTCTCTTTAACGGTCAATAAAACGGGTGTTTATACCACATGATCACGCATCCTTAGATGCCGTGTATAATGCGGTTGATTTGGCATTTCTTTAGAAATATGTGTTTATTACTTTGATGTTTGCCCCACTTCTAGAGCGTTCACTTGCTTTTGTGCTCGGGATTGGACCTTTAGACTGATTTATCCTCAGCGAAGCTCAGCCTCAGCTATAGTCAGACTGTTTTGTGTGGGCTAGAGAGGGTTGGCAAACATCGGGCTACCGTCAAGAGCTAGCTATTATATATACCTGCACCCTTGTTAAATATGTTATGTATTTATCCCTTTGTGTATTGTAATATTAATATTGTGTGTATACATGTAAAATCCCCAGGTCAACCTGGCTACTCCTACAAAGAGGAGGAATATCCAAATCATAAGTAAATGGTAACAAGAGTTGTCATAAGACGAATATCAAGAAGATGTGTGAAAGGAAACAGAAATTAAAATAAATTTCCACAAATTTTAAGTCTGTGAATGCACTACGATTGTGACCTTGGGGTTAGCAGTGGTGTGAGGGTCGTGTATGTGGCACGGCATGATAGAGAACCAGTAGTCAGACAGACAGACTGTAACCAAGGATAATTGCTAATTAAATGGACAACAGTAGGTCAAAGCCAATTGAAGGTCATGAGTTTGGCAATGGGTTGTGATACATACCACTGGCTCAAGAGTATGGGTAAGTACGATAATAGTATTGAAGATATAAACTTGACCAAAAACTTTACCAGACGCCAATGCCGATGTGGATGACATAAGCTATCCATAATACTGACGGTCACAATATATGCCTGCCGAGGCATGGCCAGCCAATAAGGGAAATTAACTCACTGGGTTTACATCCGTCAAGCAGGGGCCGTTTCACCAAACTTCATACGACTAAAATGTTCGTAAGTGCAAATTTAGGAACGTCTGGAAATTTCAATTGATGGATTTACATTCATTAAGCATATGCAGCCTATGCTCACTAAATTTAAATCCAATAATTGTTTACAAGAAAACAACGTTAATGTGAAATTTACAGACTATCATAATTTTGCACTTACAAACATTTTAGTCGTATGAAGTTTAGTTGAAACGGCCCCCAGAATGTCAAAATTAAAATCCAGAAACAGGACATTTTTAAATGTAATTGGGTTCTTCCTATTGCCACTATAAGGTAAAACAGCAAATCAGAAGTTGGTTATTGCTGTCATTGTGTGGACAAGCTGTCCCCTGCCCGCCCATACAATGTGAATACATAGTTCCCACATCAGTAAAAGTTACTTCCCTTTGTTGGATACATAGAGAATGGTAGATTAGTGCCGTGAATGGGTAAAAATATCTGGCAAGGCAGAGCCTCACCCATCCCGTTTCTGTGACGTGCCAGATATTTTTTCCCATTCACTGCACTAACCTACTATTCTATTTATCCCGTCAACACATACAAATGGCTGTAAAATGCAAAAATACAACCCCAGCCACATCACATATGCATATGCAGTGATTAGGTCGTATTGACAGGATATAAACAAGAGCTTTAGGAGAACAGCATAGCTCGACTACGAGGGTTGTCGATGTACACATAGCTTGACAAACAAGGTGGCCGCGGCCTGCATATAAAAAACCTTAACCAAGGTTGACTAAAAACCTTAACCAAGGGAAATTAATTATGTAATTCAAGGTTAAATGTAGGTCAATGTCAGATATAGGTCAGGGGTTATTGATGTACATCACTAGGAGATGAAGTTTTCCAAGTATAGTTGCTGCAGGCCCAGGAGTATTCCATATACAAGCTTGACTAACTAGATGGCCGCGGCCTGCATGTCGCGCCTTGTGGCGAGGCATGGACACTAAAAAAAGAGATATAGTATAACGAAAAACTTTAACCAAAATACTTAACCAAAAAACTTAACCAAAAAGTTTAACCGGACACACGTACGTACGCCAAAGTGCCGACTATATCACGCTTTCCGCAAGCGGGCGCGACAAAAACATTAACCAAAAACTTCAAAGTAATTTGACCTTGACATTGGGCACAGGGGCCGCACGGGAGGGGGGTAGAATGAAAATATAGATGATGATAAACACCCATGTGAAGTTTCAAGGTAATGGGCAAAGCAGTTGCAGAGATATAGTATAACGAAAAACTTTAACCAAAAAACTTAACCAAAAAACTTAACAAAAAACTTCAAAGTAATTTGACCTTGACATTGGGCACAGGGGAAAAACATTAACCAAAAAACTTAACCAAAAAACTTAACCAAACAACTTAACCTAAAACTTCAAAGTAATTTGACCTTGACATTGGGCACAGGGGCCGCACGGGAGGGGGGTAGAATGAAAATATAGATGATGATAAACACCCATGTGAAGTTTGAAGGTAATGGGCAAAGCAGTTGCAGAGATATAGTATAACGAAAAACTTTAACCAAGAAACTTAACCAAAAACTTTAACCAAAAAACTTAACCAAAAAAGTTAACCAAAAACTTTAACCAAAGAACTTAACCAAAAACTTCAAAGTAATTTGACCTGGACATTGGGCACAGGGGCCGCACGGGAGGGGGGGGGTAGAATGAAAATATAGATGATGATAACACCCATATGAAGTTTCAAGGTAATGGGCAAAGCAGTTGCAGAGATATAGTATAACGAAAAACTTTAACCAAAAAACTTAACCAAAAAACTTAACAAAAACTTAACTTTAACCAAAAAACTTAACCAAAAACTTCAAAGTAATTTGACTTTGACATTGGGCACAGGGGCCGCACGGGAGGGGGGTAGAATGAAAATATAGATGATGATAAACACCCATGTGAAGTTTCAAGGTAATGGGCAAAGCAGTTGCAGAGATATAGTATAACGAAAAACTTTAACAACAAACTTTAACCAAAAAACTTAACCAAAAACTTTAACCAAAGAACTTAACCAAAAAGTTTAACCAAAAAACTTAACCAAAAACTTTAACCAAAGAACTTAACCAAAAACTTCAAAGTAATTTGACCTGGACATTGGGCACAGGGGCCGCACGGGAGGGGGTAGAATGAAAATATAGATGATGATAAACACCCATATGAAGTTTCAAGGTAATGGGCAAAGCAGTTGCAGAGATATAGTATAACGAAAAACTTTAACCAAAAAACTTAACCAAAAAACTTAACCAAAAACTTTAACCAAAAAACTTAACCAAAAACTTCAAAGTAATTTGACCTTGACATTGGGCACAGGGGCCGCACGGGATGGGGTAGAATGAAAATATAGATGATGATAAACACCCATGTGAAGTTTCAAGGTAATGGGCAAAGCAGTTGCAGAGATATAGTATAACGAAAAACTTTAACGAAAAACTTTAACCAAAAAACTTAACCAAAAAACTTAACCAAAAACTTTAACCAAAGAATTTAACCAAAAACTTTAACCAAAAAACTTAACCAAACAACTCAACCAAAAAACTTAACCAAAAACATTAACCAAAGAACTTAACCAAAAACTTTAACCAAAAAACTTAACCTTACAGCTTAACCAAAAACTTTAACCGGACACACGTACATACGTACGTACGCCAAACGGCCGACTATATCGCGCTTTCCGCAAGCGGGCGCGACAAAAACCTTAACCAAGGGGAAATAACTAAGTAATCCAAGGATAAAAGTAGGTCAAGGTCAAATATAGGTCAGGGATTATTGATGTACATCACTAGGAGATGAAGTTGTCCAAGTATGGTTGCTGTAGGCCCAGGAGTATTTCATATACAAGCTTGACTATAAAAATTAACCAAGTTTGAGTACAAACCTTAACCAAGTGGAAATAAGTAAGTAATTCAAGGTTAAATGTAGGTGAAGGTAAAATATAGGTCAGGGGTTATTGATGTACATCCCTATGAGAAAAGATTATCCAAGTATGGTGTCTGTATGCACAATAGTATTCCATCTACAAGCTTGACTAAAAACCGTAACCAAGGTTCACTAAAAACCTTCACCAAAGGGAATTAACTAAGTAATTGAAGGTTGAATGTAGGTCAAGGTCAAATATAGGTCAGGGGTTGTTGATGTACATGACTAGGAGATGAAGTTGTCCAAGTATGGTTGGTGTAGGGCCAGGAATATTACATCTACAAGCTTGACTAAAAACCTTAACCAAGGAAAATTAACTAACTAATTCAAGAGGAAATGTAGGTCAAGGTCAAATATAGATCAGGGGTTATTGATGTACATCACTATGAGAAAAGTTTGTCCAAGTATGGTGTCTGTATGCACAATAGTATTCCATGTACAAGCTTGTTTGTTTGTTTGTTTGTTTGTATATTGGTGTTTAACGGCCTATCAACAGCTATGGTCATGTAAGGCCGGGCAAACGGGTTAGATCCCGTTTTAACCTGCTGCATTGGGGGGAAAATTCCAAAATCAGAACTGAATATTTACATCGAGAAACAATATATTCATGTAATTCAAGAGGAAATGTAGGTCAAGGTCAAATATAGATCAGGGGTTATTGGTGTACATCACTATGAGAAAAGGTTGTCCAAGTATGGTGTCTGTATGCACAATAGTATTCCATGTACAAGCTTGACTAAAAACCTTAACCAAGGTTGACTAAAAACCTTAACCAAGCGGAATTAAGTAAGTAATTCAAGGTTAAATGTAGGTCAAGGTCAAATATAGGTCAGGGGTTGTTGATGTACATCACTAGGAGATGAAGTTGTCCAAGTATGGTGGGTGTAGGGCCAGAACTATTCCATATACAAGCTTGACTAAAAGTCTTAACCATGGGGAATTAAGTAAGTAATTCAAGGTTAAATGTAGGTCAAGGTCAAATATAGGTCAGGGGTTGTTGATGTACATCACTAGGAGATGAAGTTGTCCAAGTATGGTGGGTGTAGGGCCAGGAGTATTCCATATACAAGCTTGACTAAAAACCTTAACCAAGGAAAATTAACTAACTAATTCAAGAGGAAATGTAGGTCAAGGTCAAATATAGATCAGGGGTTATTGATGTACATCACTATGAGAAAAGTTTGTCCAAGTATGGTGTCTGTATGCACAATAGTATTCCATGTACAAGCTTGTTTGTTTGTTTGTTTGTTTGTTTGTATATTGATGTTTAACGGCCTATCAACAGCTATGGTCATGTAAGGCCGGGCAAACAGGTTCGATCCCGTTTTAACCTGCTGCATTGGGGGGAAAATTCCAAAATCAGAACTGAATATTTACATCGAGAAACAATATATTCATGTAATTCAAGAGGAAATGTAGGTCAAGGTCAAATATAGATCAGGGGTTATTGGTGTACATCACTATGAGAAAAGGTTGTCCAAGTATGGTGTCTGTATGCACAATAGTATTCCATGTACAAGCTTGACTAAAAACCTTAACCAAGGTTGACTAAAAACCTTAACCAAGCGGAATTAAGTAAGTAATTCAAGGTTAAATGTAGGTCAAGGTCAAATATAGGTCAGGGGTTGTTGATGTACATCACTAGGAGATGAAGTTGTCCAAGTATGGTGGGTGTAGGGCCAGGATTATTCCATATACAAGCTTGACTAAAAGTCTTAACCATGGGGAATTAAGTAAGTAATTCAAGGTTAAATGTAGGTCAAAGTCAAATATAGGTCAGGGGTTGTTGATGTACATCACTAGGAGATGAAGTTGTCCAAGTATGGTGGGTGTAGGGCCAGGAGTATTCCATATACAAGCTTGACTAAAAACCTTAACCAAGGGGAATTAACAAAGTAATTCAAGAGGAAATGTAGGTCAAGGTCATATATAGATCAGGGGTTATTGATGTACATCACTAGGAGATGAATTTGTCCAAGTATAGTGGGTGTAGGGCCAGTAGTATTGCATATACAAGCTTGACTAAAAACCTTTTTAAACCAAGGCGTGACGGTGTCGTCGACGCCGACGCTGGGGTGACAACATAAGCTTCGAATAGTCGAGCTAAAAACCTTAACCGAGGGGAATTAACTATGTAATTCAAGAGGAAATGTAGGTCAAAGTCAAATATAGATCAGGGGTTATTGATGTACATCCCTATGAGAAAAGGTTGTCCAAGTATGGTGTCTGTATGCACAATCGTATTCCATGTACAAGCTTGACTAAAACCTTAACCAAGGTTGACTAAAAACCTTAACCAAGGGGAATTAACTAAGTAATTCAAGAGGAAATGTAGGTCAAGGTCAAATATAGATCAGGGGTTATTGATGTACATCACTAGGAGATAAAGTTGTCCAAGTATGGTGGGTGTAGGGCCAGTAGTATTGCATATACAAGCTTGACTAAAAACCTGACGCCGACGCCGGGGTGACAACATAAGCTCTTAACTATTCTTCGAATAGTCGAGCTAAAAATGTTTCACGGCACATACGCACGGTGTTGACGGGATAAAAGAAACACTGACGGCCATTTTGGAAGGCAATATTCCATTAGGCCGTATAGACAAATATTGGAAATAATCACATTTTCGCAATTATTAAATTTTGCACAAAACAAAAAACATTTTTTATTCCATATTTCAACTAGCTAAAACGTTACTATGGAGGTATTTAAACTGAAATTATCAGATACCTGTGCGAAAATGTTAAATTTGATATATTTAGTTATACATGTATTACCGGTAATTCCATTAATCACACCGGCATTATTTTTCTCATTATTTTATTAACAATGAACATAATTCTATTCATTTATTATATGGTTATACTGAGTATGAAGTTCAGAGCTCCAGATAAGGTGCATATTGGCGTATTGTACACTCTTATTTTAGCTAAATACGAACTGATTATCAAAAGTGTGAGTACAAAATACTCACAGAAATGTGAAAATATCAGAGGTCCAGAAAAGGTGCGTATTTGCGTAAATACGCAATAAAAAAATGCAAAAACCCAATTAAAATCAGAGACAATGCGTACCAAAAAGCAATTAAAATGTCCGGTACGCAATACTTTTTTATCCTGTAGCGTACTCCTCAAATGTATTTTCAGTCTGTCGCGTACAATCCTACAAAACCATCGCTGATGATCTGTGCGGTTGGCCATTCAATGTTTACAAAGTCTGGTCCCGGCTCTAGCTGCGGACAATGTCTCGCTGTATTTCACCGATAACAGCTGGAAACCAGTATTCGGTGTACTCGATTTGAACTCCAGGATTTAGCGGGAGCGATTCCGACTCTCAGCGGGAAAAAATGGGTCCAACTCGATACGAAACTCTAATAACCCACCAAACGGCATTTGTTTCGAGTACCGTTCAAGTTAATGATCCCAAATCTAGAATTGCCACCCTTATCGCATCGGCCGTTTTTGCCCATATTGATTTTGAGAAAAAAAATCGGATAAGACGGGGCCTATCAATTATGGCGAAAGTTAACACAAACTTCAGAGCTCACGCGAGCCGGAATTGAATTCCCATTTACCTCTGAATGTGTTGTCACAATCCACGTCATTTACGGAAAATATTACTGATTTTCAAATCAATAATTGTGGGGGAAAAACGGCGATGCGACACTATTGTGAACCCGAGATCCAGGCTCATTACTAGTCTATTTTCTTAATTTCAAACGACGACCCCGAGTCTACTCAAGGAGATGCAACGAAAAACGTCCGTAGACATTCGTAAACGACTATCCGCACGGATAAAACAAATGGTACAGTGGAATTGGTCCAGGGGGGAGGGCGGGGCACAGCAGACATTTTATTATTTTGAATGTGTTGGGTTTATATTTTACATGTGGGACAGTATCATAAGTAATAAATGAAAATATGGTAACATTATTACTATTTCGACCAAGGCACACGTTGAATAAAATGGAGGTCGAATTAACTAAGTTAAAATAGGACGAGTTGAACGGCGCCCGAATTCACCAATTAATATAATCGTAGTAGCGATAGACACTATAAATAACACAATCGGATCATGTCTCAGATTTTTTCGTAGAAAATTGGTGACACATGGCGCAACAAAATGGACAGCCACAACAAACGTGGAAGAAAAAAATTGCAAAAGTCCAGCACCAATGTTAACCTTATTTCGATTTATTTTACGACCGATGCAAAGGTGGAATCTCAATCCATTGCACAAGGCATCATACAGTCATTTTGTTGAGCTCGGTGTGTGGAGACCCCAAATTAATCGTTATTGATGAATTGCTGTCAAACATGGTCAGCCAAAAAAAAAAATAGATCGCGTGTTGCAAAGATTAATCTGCCAATCAAAGCATTCTTGATCAGCGTATGCACTGTTTGTCATTCAGATAATGAAACATCTCGCATGATTTTTTTAATACATGATACTGCTTGTTACATAACTTATAACTATAAGTGTGCTAGCATATCCGGAAATACACTGGTCACAAATACCATAAGCCCAATTACTCTAGTAACAGTTACTTATATGTACTTGGTTTGAAAACTTGAACTAATCATTTTTAAGTATAACACTGCTTCAATTAATTATGTGAACAATAACACAGTACCATTAATACATAAATTAGTATGATTTGTTTCCGAATCGGTTTTTGTAATCAAAATATGGAAATACCCAATTGAAAAAAATTGATGGGGTAATAATGTTTTTAAAATACCCAATTGAAAATTGAGAATACCCAATTGATTTCAAAAGTATGGAGTAACAGTTCCCAATGTCAAATTCCTTATCTGGAGCCCTGAAATACGCATTGATTTTCAAATTGAGTAGTGAAAATACTGTAATAAAGTTAAAATTTACTTAGTTGAGCTGCAAAAAGGAACGGTGTTTACTTTTTGCAGCTCAAATAAGTTCCCCATTTAATAAGGAAGAACATCAATAATACATTTGTAAAAGTAAAATATGCAATGAATTTGAAATCTGGGGGTATAATAGTCTTTAGATACAAAACTTATCTGGAGCTCTGGCAATTAGTTTGGCACAGCACTATTTCATCACAATGTTGGCGGCAGTTTTAACAGTGAAACTTACACTGGATCCTGAAGTCATTCACCCCACCCAGCAGTTCACGGCAGCCAGACCAGTGTTTGATGATCTTCCCAACCTCCACACCAGTCGTATCCGATACCTGGAAAATGTATTGTGGCGATGCAAGAAACAGAAAAGGCCCATGTCCAGTGCTTTCAGTACATGTAATATGGATTTTCAGCAATTGCTTTTTTTATGAATATTTTAGGATTTTTTTTACAGAAACAAAGAAAGACCAATTTCAGGAATTTAATATCATTTTTACGGAGTAAATATGGCTGTGACTGGAGAAATGGGAATTATATAATTTGTCACCAGTGTAGCTCCTGATCAAATAGCCCACTCCTGTAATCTGATAACGAGCTATATTGCTTGTTAGAAGTATGACAGGTGTGTCATTGATGGTATGATGAACAGTGCAGATCCTGATCAGACTGTGCAAAACTGGTCGCAAAACCCATAGCCACATTTAAGTCAAAATCCTGTTAATGAAAGCACCGTGACAAGAAATCTAAGCACTGAGTACAGACATGCATTGCAATGGCTCGGACTCACCCTCTCAAATCTCTCAAATGAAAGGGCTGCATTCATTATGGTCCACCTACGAAAATCAATTCGCACAACTTTTGGCCATATGTTATGCTTGATTCGCACAACTTTTAGCCATATTTAATGCTTGATTCGCACAACTTTTGGGCACATTTTATGCTTCATTCGCACAACTGTTTGCCATATTTTGGACTTCATTCGCACAACTGTTGGCCATATTTTACACTTCATTGGTAAAACTTTTGGGCACATTTTACGTTTAATTAGCACAACATTTGGCCACATTTTATGCTCGATTCGCACAACTTTTGGCCATATTTTATGCTTGATTCGCACAACTGTTGGCCACATTTTACGCTTCATTCGCACAACTTTTGGCCATATTTTACACTTCATTTGTACACATTTTGGGCACATTTTACGCTTCAGTCGCACAACTTTTGGCCATATTTTATGCTTGATTCACACAACTTTTGGCCACATTTTACGCTTCATTCGCACAACTTTTGGCCATATTTTATGCTTGATTCGCACAAATTTTGGCCACATTTTATGCTCGATTCGCACAACTTTTGGCCATATTTTATGCTTGATTCACACAACTTTTGGTCACATTTTATGCTTCATTCGCACAACTTTTGGGCATATTTTATGCTTGATTCACACAACTTTTGGCCACATTTTACGCTTCATTCGCACAACATTTGGGCATATTTTATGCTTGATTCGCACAACTTTTGGCCATCTTTTACGCTTCAATCGCACAACTGTTGGCCATATTTTACGATTGATTCGCTTTGTCACATTGTAGTGTGTAATATACCGTGAAGAAAATGTCATTGCAGCAGGCGCAGTAGCAACATTCACCGGTGATCGTGAACACCTTGTTGCCGTGGGCGTCGCATACCTCGTACTTGGGCGTCCACGGTGTCCAGCTGTAATGTTATTATTTATTTCTTGATGTCATTTTAGGCCGGGTTAACAGTCAAATCCCATATTTCTTCCTCAAGCAGAATTGAATAATTACATAACTTTCGGTAAAGAAGTGACCATGAAGTTTGGTAATGATTTGATCAGGAGATATTCAACATTCGGACGTACATAAAAAATTGACTACACGAAGGTCACGGTCAGCAAGGTCAATGTGAACCAACTGACAGTGGGTGAAAACATTTTATTTCATCAAATTCTACGAACATTTTCATTATTAAAATATTTTTTAAAAAAAACCTGATTTCCTTTTGGCGACAATTTGGTTAGAAATATCACGTCCACGACCGCTGGATTCATTATGTCCATTTCTATGAGACAGCAACACCATCAGTAGCCGATTTCATCAAAATTGCAAAGCATACTTATCTAGCTAAGTATACTTTGAGGGAGTATTCATTTATTTTCCCGAAATGCATTATTTCATATAGAATTAACAACTGCAAATATTTGATGATTAAAAGTATGCAGAATTATTACATTATCACAGTCAAAATGGCTGTGATAATGTAATAAATTCAGAATATTAACAAGAAACGAGGCAAAGCCACGAAGGCCAGGTTTTTTCCAAGTATGGACACTTGGATAACATAATTATACCCATGGACATGGACACTAAAAAAATAGATATAGTAGATGGAAAAACTTTAACGAAAAAACTTTAACCGGGCACACGGACATACGGACGGACGTATGCGAAAATGCCGACGATATCGCGCTTTCCGCAAGCGGGTGCGACAATGATGATAAACACCCATGTGAAGTATGAAGGTAATGGGTGAAGCAGTTGCAGAGACATAGTACACGAAAAAACTTTAACAAAAAAATTCAAAGTAATTTGACCTTGACATTGGGCACAGGATCGCGCTTTCCACAAGCAGGTGCGACAATGATGATAAACACCCATGTGAAGTATCAAGGTATTGGGTGAAGCAGTTGCAGAGATATAGTATAACGAAAAAACTTTAACAAAACAATTCAAAGTAATTTGACCTTGACATTGGGCACAGGATCGCGCTTTCCGCAAGCAGGTGCGACAATGATGATAAACACCCATGTGAAGTATCAAGGTATTGGGTGAAGCAGTTGCAGAGATATAGTACACAAAAAAACTTTAACAAAAAAAGTAATTTGACCTTGACATTGGGCACAGGGGCCGCACAGTTGGGGGTTAGAATGAAAATATGGATGATGATAAACACCCATGTGAAGTTTCAAGGTAATGGGCGAAGCAGTTGCAGAGATATAGTATAACGAAAAAGTTTTAACCAAAAAACTTTAACCAGACGTACGTTAAAAAGTTAACGTTGAAAATGGCTAAGTCAATTACGTAGAAATAATAGGTGAAGGTAAGAAAAATGGTCACATGTTGGATAGTTGTATGTGGTAGGCACCCCTTGGTTATGAAGCTGTGAAAGTTTGGTGGTCCTAGGTGGTACAGTACCAAAGAAATGGACTTAAACACGAAAACTTAACATTGTAAACGCGAAACTTAACATTGAAATGGCTAAGTCGACTGCGCGGAAAAAATGGGTGAAGTTAAAAATAAAAGTAACATGTTGGATAGTGATATGTGGTGGGTACCCCTTGATTATGAAGCTGTGAAAGTTTGGTGGTCCTAGGTGGTACAGTCACAAAGAAATGGACTCAAACACGAAAACTTAACATTGATTGTGGACGCCGCCCGCCGCCCGCCCGCCCGCCCGCCGCCCCGCTCCCCCCGCTGCTGGCTTTCGCCAATCCAATAGCCTGGATTTTTTTCCTCAAAAAACCTGGCTAAAAATTAATAAATTTATCCTTAAATTGAAAATTTCTCCCTCAAAGTGTACATAGCAAGATAAGTATACTTTGCAATTTTGGTGAAATCGGCTACTGAGCCAGCCCATACAGTTTTTTCTTATTTTCTATTTTCCTCCATGAAAACATGCTTTGGCAGGATTCCATCGGCTGCCAAAGCATGTTTTTCCTATGAAATAACAATGATGACAATATTTCCTGACATTTAAGTCACGATAATTCCAGCACAAAAATATTTACACAATCCCTAACATTTGATTGGCCCGTAACAAGTATCTGTCCAAAATTTATATCCCAGTAAACTCCCACACTAAGCTACTTTCCGTAACCGTGAGGCGCAGTTAAAATAATTCTAAAGAAAACGGAAAATAAACACATTTTCTTGATGACTTTATTTCAAATGCTGGAATTATAAGGAATGAATGGCCTTTTTGTTGAATTTATCGGGGATATAAGGCCTTCGTCCAGTATTCCCGCGACTTTTCCAAGTTTATACCCCGATAAATTCCACAAAAAGGCCATTCATTCCAATAGTGTCTCAGATATTCAATATGTGCTTTTTCATCTCATGCACAGAATTTTTTTTAACCAAATGTTACAGGGCGAGAAAAATGTGCACCGGCCCGGGGCTCGAACCCGGGACCTCTGGTTTACCGTACCGTCGCTCTAACCGACTGAGCTAACCGTGCATGAATACACACTTCCTCCCCACAGTGAGTTACGTACCATGGCACAGACACACTATTTTATTTGATAAAATTGAATTACTTCTAAGGAGATTTTCATTATTAACATATATTTTTTTAACAAAACTTCTGGCATTAACTTGGTTCAGAAATAAGATGCAAATCCAAAATAAATATTTCTGTGCATACCTGAAACCTGATGCCTTTAAGAGTCGTAATAATACATGCACTGACCTCTGTTTGACTGTGCCGATAGACACGCCAGGGGGGCTCATGATGTCCATTTCCATGAGACAGCAACACCATCCCAGCCAGCCGACACAGCGGAACGGCCGGTACAGCTGGATCAGGTGTTGCCCGCTGTTGTCTGTGATGTTCATCGTGAACGGGCGGTTCTTGCCGCAGCACTGCCGCGTCATGCAGTCCGTGTCTGAAACGGAAAACTAGCAAAATTCACACCCGCCCACTCGTGAGTTGGGAGAGTGTAATCTGAGTGGACTGACTGTGTGCTGGAAGTCATATGC
>CM055270.1:12339047-12442430 GCA_029237695.1 Conchocele bisecta | reverse complement strand
CGTTCTAGCATGTCTCCATGCCGGCTAGTGCTCTCAACTGTTCTTAGCGGCCAGCCAGGACACGGCGAACCTCACTGTTACTGTTATTTCAGCTTGCTGGTATTGAAACGAGTTAGGCTGGAAACAGAAGCCTGGAACAGCGCGGCCACCTGGTGTACGATGTAGGCCGAGTGTCCCTGTATGCGTTCCAGCACATCTCGCTTCCGGCTAGTGCTCTCACCTGTGATTAACGGCCACCCGAGATGCAACGAACGTCACTATTTGCTGCTATTATGGCGTGGGTGGGGGTATTCAAACGAGTTAGACTTGAGACTGAAGCCTGGAACAGCGAGGCCACCTAGTACATGATGTGGGCCTAGTCCCCCCGTAATCGTTACTAGTCCCCCCGTAAGATGTCACTATTTGCTGCTATTATGGCGTGGGTGGGGGTATTCAAACGAGTTAGACTTGAGACTGAAGCCTGGAACAGCGAGGCCACCTAGTACATGATGTGGGCCTAGTCCCCCCGTAATCGTTCCAGCATGTCTCCATGCCGGCTAGTGCTCTCAACTGTGCTTAGCGGCCAGCCAGGACACTACCTTATATAAATTGATTGTAAGTTTAGACGTATATAGTGTTTGGGTTGCATGTGTCCACGGCCTGGATGTGTTGTTTACTAATCCTTCCCTGACCTAACCTGAATTTGACTTGTGGATTATACCCATACATACATACGTACATACATGCGTCCATGACCTGGAGTTGAGTGAATGATAGTGTTCTACACAGTATATTAGTACTGTTATATGCGATCTATGGAATAATAGTTATTCTGTGGAAACGTATGCGCAGATGTACTTATAGAACGCGTAACAATACAACAATCGGCATTAGTGTATTGTATTCTGTTTGATAAACACCAGTATGGTACAGTAACTTTAATATATTGTACCACATTGGTTTAACACGCGTTGATTGATTTTCTGTGGAGCAGTGAAGCTGTGAAGTCGTTCTATTGTGGAAGTACCTGCTACACTCATAGAGGTATGTGTATTACATGTACTTGGGTTGAGATGTGATTGTATTCAACATAGTTCAGCAGCCAAGTGAATTTGATAGTACATAAAGCTGTTTTCAGATCACATAGTGAAACAAAGTGTCCACACTGTTGATTTAATGATTTTGATCAGACACTGAATCGGATACCAGCGTGACTTAGTGCATTTGGACTGACCTGTCGCACATTTGGACTGACCTGTCGCACCTACATCAGCGTATCACTTGTATTACTTGACTAGACTGTTACGGGAATTGTAGTTCCTCAAACATTCTTTGACTAGATTGGCGTTTGTGCAAGAGTTCCATGATGTAATTACGGATGACTTTTCTGTTATACAGGAAAATTGTCATATGATTACTACCTGAGTACATGTCTTGATTGGCTCTCATTCATACATCTGGTGATTATTAGATGCCGTGTGATTGTTAATTGACACTTTAGCTTGCATTTACGTGTACATACAACACTTTTCTACACTGGTACTTGTGGTATAGTATAGTCATGGCGGAGGGTGGTAAACCCCAAACGAAGTTGATCGACACAGTCAATGAACTAACTGATCAGGAATTGACATTCATGGCTCAGTTCCTTAAACAATCTGGTAAATTTCAGGTTCGTTCGTTAGGTGGAGACGGGAATGAGACTCAACGCATGGAGCCACCGAAGGGATCCATTAGTCCAGAGGTTGTGAAACCGAAGCGACCGAGGGAGGTACCCACTCATGGGATAATGACATCCACCCATGGGTATGGAGCACCTTCGTTTAATTTTCCACCATTACAGCAGCCACCTCGTATCTCCCCATTTTCTGGTGCGCAGCCTACACCTAAGGGTGAGGTTGGGTACGAGATATGGCTGTATGAGATTAAGTACCTTCAGTCAGATCCGGCGTATACTGACTGCATTATACTGCAGACCATTAGGCGATCATTGAAGGGTACTGCTAGCAGAGTATTACTCGAAATTGGTGAGCTGGCGTCTGTAGAGTAGATACTGTCAAAGCTTGATAACATATATGGAAACGTGTATACGGGAGAATCTATATTACAACGATTTTACACCGAACGGCAGCGGAAAGGTGAATCCGTTGCTGCATGGGCATGCAGACTAGAGGATCTTTTGCACAGAGCGGTTGAGATGGGTCATGTTTCACATGTGGCTAAAATGACATGTTGAAAAATAAGTTTTGGACTGGTCTTGCAATTGACAAACTTAAAAACTCTACTCGTCATAAATTTGATTCCATTGCAGATTTTGACTTGCTATTACGTGAAGTTCGCAAGATTGAACAGGAAGCAACCGGATTTGACAGACCACAGAGGAAAGCCCAGCAACATGCGTCCAGTGTGGAACCACAGTCCTCTCAGACATCTATCAGCGACCTCTGCAACAAACTACAGGGCCTGATGGCGCGGATGGATGCAATGGAGAGGAGGCTGGACCAGCAGGTAAGACCCACAGAGGAGCGCCAGGACAGAAGAGTTGGTTCGGAACGAGGACGTAGTCGGGGACGTTATTGGCGCGGCGGAAGCGGTCGGGGCAGACCACAGGATGGACGACCGGACCGAGACGAGCCGTCTTTAAACTAGATGGTGTCTCTGCCGAGGGGCAGAGCCGAGACACACAGGAACAGACATGCCCCAAGTATAACAACTGTCAGATTGATTCATTTAATGCTGACACAGGCAGTGCATCACTCTTGGACAGGAGTGTAGGCCCAGCTGTAAAGACGGGTGTGACTGTTTGCGGAGTACATACTCGTGGACACGTCGATTCTGGGAGTGTGGTGACAACCATTTCAGAGACATCGTATAGTAACATGCGGGACAGAGTTCCACTGAGAAGTTTACAAGAATTGGGCTTAGTAGTCAACGTAGCTGATGGGAACGAACTACCATACCGAGGTTACATTGATGCTGAGTTTACCGTGGACAGTATTTCCAGTAGACAGATGTGTATACCCTGTCTTGTAGTTCCAGACACTGAGTACAACAGGGATGTACCAGTAATCATGGGAACGAATTTGATACGATGTTGTCTGGACAACTGTGGTGATAGGACAGGAGTACCAGATTCGTGGAACATGGCGTTCACATCCATGGAGTCCAGTGGTAGAAGCATCGGCGTGGCAAAGTCTACGAGCAAGCGACCCATTACAGTGAAGCCACAGGAATCTGTGATAGTTTCCGGACTAGTACGGAAGGACAACGTATCCGGAACATTTGTGACAGAACAGGGAAACAAGTTACCCGGATGTTTGACGGTATGCCCACGAGTGGTCTCCATCACATCGACGAGCAACACAGTTCGGATTCCAGTGCAAATTTGTAACATCTCTGCCAAGACACTGACTATTTCACCAAAGGCGTCCCTTTGCGAAGTACAGGCAGTGAAGGTGCTACGTAGCTGGGACCCGGATGAAAACAGACCGACACCGAAGACTGAGTTTCCCGTTACAGACCAGGAATTAGATAAACTTGGCATCAAGGTGGATTCCGATTGCCTGACAACGGAACAGAGCCAACAGGCAACATATCTCGTCGGAAAGTGGACACATGTTTTCAGTAAAGGCATTACAGACCTTGGATGTGCTGATATAGTGGAGCATGGCATCACACTAACTGATGACACACCATTCAATGACACATACCGTCGTATGCCGCCTGGTATGTATGAGGAAGTCCGTGAACACTTCAAAGAGATGCTTGCTGCTGGAGCCATACGTCCATCCCAGAGTCCATTTTCGTCCAACGTTACACTTGTACGCAAGAAAGATGGGAGTCTACGCTTTTGTCTGGATTTTGGAAGGATTAATGCCAGACCCATCCGGGATGTGTATAGCTTGCCGCGAATTGACGAGACTGTAGACGCGTTAGCGGGATCACGTTTATTCTCGAAATTGGACCTACGCTCTGGATATTGGCAAGTGGCCATAAAGGAAGAAGACAAAGCAAAGACTGCATTCAGCGTGGGACCATTAGGATTCTACGAGTGTAATCGGATGGCCTTTGGATTGACGAACGCACCAAGTACGTTTCAAAGATTGATGGAGCGTTGCATGGAGGACCTACACCTTCGAGACTGCCTTATATATAGGCCGCGTCATGCGAAAACCTGGCTTAATGACAAAACAATAATTTTTCACTTTTTTGCATATTCTGAATACCGCATCTTTTAAAAGTCATATACAGGCTACGCTCGTTTACTCAAAGTCGCTTACTTCGAAATCACCGGTTACGTCGAATTACTAGCACGGTCCCGTTTAAAATCCTATTATTTTCCATATAACTAAGTTCGGTTAAGTCAAATTTCGATAACTCAAATTTTCCGTTTATTCGAAGGTATATTTAGGTCCCGAAAACGTAAATCTACTGTATTTCACACTCGTTAAGTCGAAATGTCAATTTGCGGAGGTAAGTAGAAGTTTGTCACCTGCAGTTTACCTGATCAAAGTCGGGTATTCAGTTTGCGTTGACACTGATTAAACAGGACTCCCGAAATGACCGTCGGTGATCATTAAGTGGTGAGCAATAAATGGCAACTATTTTACTGTGTACATGTATGTGACGTTTTGTGTTTAATTTACAACTGTAATTACATACAGTGCAACAATCGAAACTGGTGTGGATTCAGATTATACAGTATAGGGACGAAACATTGAATGGGCGAGTTTTATGTTCTAAACATTATTAGTTTGTACAATCAAGTCTGGTCAGAAATAATCATTTATAATAGTGTTACAAATCAGTATTTCTTGTTGTTTTGTGTTGTTTCCGTGTATAATTTATTAAAATAATTCATAAAATATTATGTTCTTGTTATTATTTATTTCATTGGTGAACTGAATATGTACATATCGCTACATGCGCATGTCACGTGTGCCACATCCGGGTTATCTATTAATTACACACAGACATGCATATGTGTATGTGTAAACAAACCGAAAGTGTTTAAATATGATTTGTCTTAGAAACAGCATTTAACATGTATCCATGTACATTTAATTGCTAAAATAAATCATATTTACTACTCAAGGCTATATCAGCAAGTAATCATTTGGTTATAACTGTCAATAAAATAGTTTGTTGTCCGACAGGTTGCGTACTACGGATACGTCAAACTACGGTTAACTCAAAGTATTCTTTTATCTCCCTTCGAATTCGAGTAAGTGAGTGTGGCCTGTACCACAAAAAATATCAATGTATCTCAATTATTTTTCATGTTACATGTATTTTTGTAACACGTGGTAAAAGCGCAAACGACGTTTTAGCTCAATGACGTCGCAATTACGACGTTAACATTAACGGGCGACTTCAACGTCAATAAGAACGTTTAAGCGTAATGGAGTAGTAAACTAATAAGCCTGCCATGTAGGTTGATTTTCAGTAGTGTATGTATATATATATATATATATACTCTTTATTTCCTCCATATGGAGATTACATGGTGAAACATGAAGAACAGAACAAGTAACATACATACAAACATGGCATAGAGTGAATAATTAGATTTGCAAAAATTGCGACGTTTCTGGATTCAGAATTACACACACATGAACAGCTGTGTGATCAGAAAACATCATACAACAGGTTCACTGCATTACTGGTCAATTGGTATCGTGTGAATCCTTTCTATTAAAATATATCCCACAGTCTACGGTATTCAGTTGTGTGCAATGTAGGTTCAACTGACATGATAAGCAGAGTGAATCCATACCAGCGTACACTTGCGCGTATTAAGCTGGTATGGGTCCATTCAGATTATCTGAAATCGTCACTTTCTCGTGAGTTTGTTAGACCGGTAGCCAAACAGTGTAGATAGACCGGTAGACAAGCAATATAGATAGACCCAAGTCAGCATGTGCAGATGGTATCTCGTTTGTGCAGCCTCTAATTTATAATTTTGGTGATAATGTCGTAAATATACAAGTTTACAATCTAAATCTGTTTTGCGTATCAGTCGGGCAAGCAGTGTGGACCCTGGTCAACGTACACGCGAGTGTAGGCTAGCCGGGATCATTCTGGCTGTCTGTTTATCTCAGGTGCGTGTACCACAATATAGATTTTATTGTAGACCCGTTGCCTACAATGTACGCAGTATAACATGTCACATGATTTTGGTCAGTGTTATAAACAGTGTAGACCTTGCTCAATGGATACAAATACCTAGTCTAGTCTAAAGGCTAGACTTATTTACTAGTCGTTATATGCATGTATCGTTAAAAGCTTCAATCAGTGATCGGTTATCTATTGATGACAGAGTGATACATGTACATGTACATAGTATCGGAATATAACAGATCAGACTCATTTTTTAGCATACAGGATGCATATGCTGGTTATGGGTTCATCCTCATTCTGATATTTGCGATCAGTGATTACATATAATCGTTTTTCCACGAGTTATGATAATATTCGATTATGACAAAATATCGATTTCGATGACGAGCAGTGCGTATCCTGACCAGCATGTGCGAGTACGTAGGCTGGTCATCCTGATTGGGTGTATTCAGAGTATCGTACGGTACATGTTACCAATATGCATGGTCAGCAGTAAGAGCCCTGATCAGCATACACGTAAGTGTAGGATGGTCGGGGCTGCATTATTATGTTGGTTAGGTTAGCATAACTCTTCATAGGCATATAACACGTGCACAATGACATATAATCATTAACATCTTGTGTGTACTTTTTGCACAACTACGAACGCCGAAAATATATGAGCCGCGCCGTGCGAAACCCGGGCTTAATGACAACATTTTCAGTTTTAGGCCAAGACAAAGTATGAAAATAATGTTTATGGCTCGTGTTGCAGTTGCTAATGTAACGTTATGTTTTAGATGCGGCCGAAGTAACGTAAATTATTTCGTTATGAATAATTTTCAAATAAGGCAGAGTGAGGCGTTTCCCTGTTGTTTGCTGCTGTCTGAAATATTTTGGGGAATAATAGCGACATCATTTAACATTTCGTATGCGACGACATATTTTAAAGTAAACAGTAGGTCGCTTATAACATTAACTTTGTGACAAAACACGATACCGGGCAGATTTGGTAGCGTGATACCTTATAATTGTCGCCGTGTGTCTTTCTTGAGGATCGCATTACCATCACCTGATCTACATTATTATGCAGTCAAGTGATAAACTGATGATTTGATACTACACAAGCACTTTCGACTACAAAAGCAAGTTTATGACCATCACATTTCCAATTAATGTGTTGATGCATTTATTTTAAATTCAATACAAACCCCGGATATTTATGTCATTATATAGCTGCGTGTCTACCTCCATTTATGATAAAATGAGCGGCATTAAATGGCATATCATTCGCTAAGTACTGGATTGAATTGTTCAAAAGTCTCAATTTACCAAGATAATAGATGGTAATATCGTTGGCATACACTAGGTTGTTCATATTTAAGATTATTTAGGAATCAAAGTGCAGTGTAAGCGAAGACTTCGCTGATATGTAGCCAGTTACATTATGAGTTCACCATTTTGAATTCATAAGGACAACCGACGAAAAAGAGTAAAAATGTCAAAGAACGACAGTTAGGCGACAATGTACAGCGCCTAAAGCATTTCTAAGTCATTGATGTTGCGAGGAACTCGTGCAAGTATCCTTGCTATAATATTTTGTCACGACACCATGGCCATAACGTCAAACATGTATTCACGTTCAATGACGTTGCAAGTACGTTACGTCAAGTCATGACGTCATAATATGTGTACCGAGGTACAAGGTATCGTGTCTCATATTAGTGAAAGTTTCAGTAAGTTATCATTTTCCGTTTTCTGTTCACACTTAATGTTAACTGACACCAGTAAACGTAAATGGGAGGGCAAACTGTGAACTTTTACGGCGACGCTAGACAATTTGAAACGTCGTTTTTCCGACGTCGTTTACCGCTTGTCATGACGTTGTCATTAAGCCCGGTTTTCGTATGGCGCGGCCCATATCTAGATGGCATAATCATCTTCTCCAGGACCTTTGCTGAACATCTCGTGAAGCTGGAAGCTGTATTCCAGAGACTTCAGCAGCACAGACTTAAGTTGAAGGGCTCAAAGTTCGAATTCTTAAAGGACCGAGTACAGTATCTGGGACATATAGTGTCTGCAGAAGGTGTAGAAACAGGTTCCGAGAAGGTGCGAGCGATTAAGGAGTGGCCTGTACCGACGAACATCAAAGACGTCCGCAAATTTCTTGGATTCGCCGGGTACTATCATCGATTTGTCAGGGATTATTCCAAGATTGTGAGACCAATCAACGACCTTCTGATAGGCCACCCTGCAAAGGCAAGGAAGACCAAGAAAGCAGTACCATGGGTGTGGGCAGAGGCACAGCAGGTTGCATTCGAGTCACTGATTGAGAAAATGACGACTCCACCCATCCTTGCCTACGCGGATTACACCAAGCAGTTCATCGTGCATACAGATGCACGTGGTGGTGGATTGGGCACTGTCCTTTACCAGAATCACGATGGAGTGGAGAAGGTCGTGGGGTATGCCAGCAGGAGCCTCCGGAATGCGGAACGGAATTACCCCTCCCACAAGCTTGAATTCCTGGCTTTGAAGTGGGCCATCACAGAGAAGTTTCACGACTTCCTGTATGGCAATTCATTTGAAGTAAGGACCGACAACAATCCGTTAACATACGTGCTGAAGTCGGCCAAGCTGGACGCCACTGGTCATCGCTGGATCGCGGCATTGGGCAACTATAATTTCAACATTGTTTACAGGAGCGGGAAGAGTAATGCAGACGCGGATGTACAGTCAAGATTGCCAGAGAAGAATCAACATATATCTGAAGTGTTTACTGAGGCGGTCAATGCCATCTGCAACGCATCTCAGGTCATGTCCCGTGATGTACCACTTGTTGAATGCAACGCTCTGCTCACACCAGCTGATTACAGTGACGTCATTCCCATTGAAGAGACAACGGGGTTCAGCGAGCCACCAGACTGGAAACTGGAACAAGAAGTGGACGCTGATATCTTGAAAGTACGGGAACTGGTATCGCGGAAAAGACGCCCCACTAGACCACAGACTCGACAGGAGGACGTATCTACACAGAAACTGTTGAGACACGACACTGGATGGAGTTACTCGTACAAGACGGTGTACTATATCGAAAGTGCCAACGACAGGATGAGACGGTACTCCAATTAATACTCCCAGTGGCATATCGGGAACTTGTTTTCCAGGCTCTCCATGCAGAGATGGGTCACCAAGGGAGAGATAGGACCATGTCTCTGATAAAAGAAAAATTTTACTGGCCTGGAATGGATAAGGAGATCGCCGAACGTGTGCAATGTTGCGAAAACGGTATCAGGAGGAAAACACCGTCCACGAACAGAACTGTCAATCTGGTTAACATTGAAACAAGCACACCAATGGAACTCCTATGCATGGAATACCTCAGTCTGGAAAGGTCTAAAGGCGGCTACGAAAACGTCATTGTGATAACAGATCACTTCACCAGATTGGCACATGCCATTCCAACCAAGAACTAGACCGCTTGCACTACGGCCAATGCACTCTACGACTCCTTTTTCCAGTATTCTGGTTTTCCTAGCATGCTACACAGCGATCAAGGAAGAAATTTCGAATCCCAAGTGATCAGAGAACTGTGTAGCATTGCCGGAGTGAAGAAAATTCGCACAACGCCTTACCATCCCATGGGGAATGGAATGACAGAGAGGTTTAACCACACACTCTGCAACATGTTGGGAACGTTAGAGGAGGATCAGAAACAAGACTGGAAGTCTTATGTATCGCCAATGGTCCACGCCTAGAACTGTACCCAGCATGAGAGTACAGGCTACAGTCCATTCTTCCTCATGTTTGGTAGGCAACCCGGGCTAGCACTCGATGCATTCCTTGGCCTGACAGAGAACACAGCAGAGTCGAGTACTCATAAACCACGTGGTTATGTGGATAACCTGAAGAAGCGACAATCATTCACATACAAAAGAGCGACTGAGGAATCCAGGAAACAACAAAGCCGACATAAAGCCCTATACGACCACAAAGTTCGGGAATCAAGTTTACAGCCAGGAGATCGTGTGCTCATCAAAAACGTCAGGATGGACAAGAAGCACAAGCTGGCGAATAGATGGCTGCATGACACGTATGTCGTGAAGTCCCAGCCGAACCGGGAAATTCCTGTCTATGTGGTCGGTAAGGAGCACGGAAATGCGACAGAGAAGGTTTTGCATATGAATTTGTTATTGCCTTTCTCGTCACTACCTACTACCGATGATGACATATCCATTGAGAGAAATGCGGAAGCGCATAGAGTAGTGAAGCGTGATAGACCCACAGTTGGGGTGAGTAGATCTACGGATCAAGTGACGTCACCAGGATCAGATTCCTCCGAGTCTGACGATGACGTGAATGACAGCGTTTATGTCATTCCTCAGCGTCGGGTGGATCACCGGGGACGGGCGTCACCAAGACGTCCGATGCCCTCAGGTGGTATGATCTCAGTTCACAGTGAGGATCAATCCACTTTAGAGCCCAATGCCAGTCATCAGTCACCAGGGGAACCAACGGCAGGTGAACCAGAAACTACGATGCAGATAGAACATGATTACAGTACTGTAAACAGTACAATAGAAGCAGACGAACATCCGCTGAGAGGACCCAGTACACCGGATCCGGATGCGGGACGTGCACCGGATGATCCCGTACTTCGACGTTCCGGAAGAGAGCGACGACCCCCGGGATGGATGCTGACGGGGTCATTTGAGCTTTCTTGATACATGTCAATTTCTATTGTCTATATATGTGTATGGCTGTTACGTGATTGCCGTGATATGTTTTAATAATTTTAATAAATGTCGGGACGACATTTCCCGAAGAGGGGAAGTATGTAACCGGAGTTGTTTTATTGTTTTAGACCACGCGATATTTACTTCTCCCAACCCAAAATCACTCTCCAAACATACCCTATAATATCCAATATAGACCTATAACTCCCATACTATCCCATAATATTCTATACCTCACCTATTCTATATCCAATATTTATATTATAAGCATATAATAGTATTTGCACTGTTTACTTTTCACTATTTAGGGTCGTATGTGGTGCCCGTGGCAATTTTATTGTTCTGACTGACGTCTCGTAGAATCTCGTTCGGATTTGTATTTCGGGCGCGATCTACGAGATCGCTGCACATACCGCCGTGAGACGCCAGACAGACCAGTTAGAATTTACATGTGTTTGAAAATTTGTTCTGATACCATTGCAGGTAACCACTTCTGTCTTTTTCTATTTTGTGAACATGTTTCATGTATTATTCCACATAATGTATTCCCTTGCATTGACGTAATGATTGCGTACGACAAATTAAATGATGTTTTCATTTATTCCTTGCCGGTCGCGGGCCCGTCTGTTGTCACACACTGACATTGTGCAGGAAGACACCCCCGTTCATGAGAGAATAATATTAGTCAGTATTAGCGGTTAGTATTTGTACTATTAGCGGCGGAACATCCTGGGAGTATATTTACCTGTTACATGCGTGCACATATTTATTCCCCGGCCTGGTCAAGTTTAGTGCCATATAGAATCCTCTCATTGAAACGATTCTACCTGACCATAACTTGAACATACCACTAGCGAATTGTAAATACTTGTATCCCATGGTTATGACATGTAGGCCCCGGTTGATAAATACACCTTTGTGACATACGTCTGCAGTGTAGATCCTGATCATAATGTGCATTCCCACATAATTATATAGTATTATGCGGGCAGAGATTAAACACATGCACGATGTAATATCAGTTAAATATTTACCAACGCAGATCATGTTCAGAATGCGCGAATGAGCAGGCTGATCTGATACTACGTTGGTCGCACACGTCATAACCTTTTATCTAAAGGAGTAGTGTCAGCCATTCATGAATAGTATACAATTACGGTTATGTTTTTCATGAATGCATACCTTAACAGAATATAAATCTACGTATACACTGTTTGTGAAATAAGGCATTCCGCCATGAGACGCCAGACAGACCAGTTAGAATTTACATGTGTTTGTAAATTTGTTCTCATACCATTGCAGATCGCAAATAAACCAAACAGCCGTCGATACGGGTCAAGTTCAGTTATTCCTCCCCATCACACTGTGACACACTGTTGCCAAAACTTATTTAAATCCATCATGCTAAACGTAAAGTGTTACGGACGGACGCGCGGACAGATGCACGGACATCGACTAACGCTATATATCCCATTTTCGCTAGGGGATGAAAACGATACACGTTGTCGTTGATCAGCAACACACACAGTTGTTGTTGTGATCGTTTCATCATGGACCTATCAATGTCGGAAAGGGGGTGCATCGTTTTGGGGTTTGCATCGGCGGGGAACATGAACGAATATACCCATACCAATGATTAAACATTTTATTTACCTCACTTAAGTATACTTACAAGTACTTGCTATTGCAATCGTCGCCTGTACTGTCAGCTACTGGAACGTGTGTATCGTCCACCATCAGATTTCCCGCTTCGTTATAACCTTACACCTTACACATAATACCTAAGACCTAACACATAATACGTAAGCCATAATACGTAATACGTGAGACGTAATACATAACTACTAAGACAAAATGGCCCTAATAGGCTTCCGTACAATATCGATATAGATCATAATTATAAAGCTACATGAGTGTGTTATTTAATTAGGAGCTATAGTCTGTAGCCTATTTCACCAACATTACAAAGTATACTTTTCTAGCAATGTATACTTTGAGGGAGAAATTTTCAATCTAAGGATACATTTATTATTTTTTATTAACGGTAGTGCAGCCATAGTGCTATGTCTAGAACTTTATGACTAAATTGCCAACTGCAGAATAAATACCACCCAACAGCATAACACCAGAACAAACCACAATCTATACCCTGATCCATTTGTGTATTTTGATCATGATATTCACTGACCATGCTCACTATCAATTATATTGTCACTATACTATTGGTAACTCGTTGAACAAAATCTCACAAAACAACATCAACTAATACTGTTTTAGGCTGGTGTAAAGAATTTAATGCATAGTGATGGAAATGGGCAACGTTAAGCCATAAATCACATTGAAAATGAAATATAAAAAGTAATAAACAAAGAGAAAATACGTTTGACCTTAGTATATGATATTATTTCACTTGCTACACTTTTTTCTTATTTGTTTTATAAATAATTTTGCTTATTTATACTGTAATACTAATAAGTAAACATAAACATTTAGTTCAACATTTCAGCTAAATATTGCTAAAACACACAAATACACAATATATATACCACCAATATTATTTAACATTATAGGCAGTTGTGGTATGTGTAGACTATGTAGACTAAGTAGACTAGTCTACAAACATGCCTACCAGGGAATCTGCCATGATTTCTTGCCATATATGTCCGAGCTCCCAATAGCAAATTTATGCCAAGGGTCATGTGACTCCTGTATCTGCATTTTTTTTACTCATGTGGTCAAAATAATATGTCCTTTGACATCCCAATTTCATCAACAAACTTTCCACTCAAATGATAAAACACATATCTGACAAATGATCTATTTCAGCATTATTATCATACAAAATAAGAGCAAATTCAAATGTTAAAGGCCCTGAACGGCTCAGTATTACAATTTTCCGATTTTTTCAAACACAAAAACATGTTTGGCAAATGATTTAGTACACAAAACTAACATATACTGCCTAATAGATACATCTCAAGTCTTGAGATTTACATCTTAATCGCAATGTGAAGACAACAAAAACTTGTTTTGTGTACCACTCAGTGCAAAATGTCAATATTGACAATTTCATTTCCGTAACCCAACGGCTTCGGCTCGGAAGCGAGTCGATAAACTCCGGCTATCGGAATTCATCGGCCGCGAATCGGTGAGTTGAGGAGTTGACCCGGGCGTCTATCAAAAAATCGATCGGGCTTTGAAACACGCACCTGCTGTTTGTTTATCAACAAATATTGATATTTTCATCGACTACAAACTCATTTTTGTACCAAAATGAATGCAAACAGTTTCAAAGTGTGTGTAAAAAGAAACCTGTTGGATTGATGTGTGGGAAAACCCAATAGGAGGCCAAATTCGGCAACTTGAGCCGTATAGAGGCTTTAAAGTGAATAACTCAAGAGTCAGAAACGACTCCTTACCAATTGAGGAGTAAATTTTTAAAAATCTGACTAATTGACTTGCCTTATCTAAGTCGATACATGTTAAGAAATCATCATTGACTTCACACTTTTAACTCTCATTCCACAGAATATTTTGGACTGTCATCATGACTACCCAGCCAACTTGTTTCTTTAGAGGTGCACTCGTTTTTTATCGGAGTTACAAACATCTTCAATGAAACAAAATTATCCTCGATTAAATTCCTATCACTTCCTTTCCACAGAATATTGACTGAAAAAATGGGGCTTATGGGCTTTACGACCAGTGCAGATCCAGATCAGCCTGTGCATCAGCACAGTCTGATCAGCATTTTCACTGTTTGCCATTCCATCAATGAAACACCCTTCATGCTCTATATAAACAAACAATGTAGATCCTTATCAAACTACCGGAGTGAGGTATTTGATGAGGAGTATCTCCAGATCAGATAGTGCACTCCTGTAGCCTGAGTACAAGTCTCGTAAGTCACATTTCTGCAGCCAGAGCCACAGTTTAGAGCATAGCAAATTTCGAAGTATCTTCACCGAAATAAAATCTGTATTACTTGAATGAATTCTTAACTCTTTCTTTCAGTGGTGGGAATTCTCATAATATGTCCTGAAATCAGGATTCGATGTTCCTGCTTCCTGATAATTTCAGAAAAATACTACTGGTAATGTTTCAACTTACAGCGCTCCATGCGTATTTTACTTTTACAAATTAATTATTGATTTTCTTCATTACTAAATAGGGAACAAATGATAAAAAAAAATATAACAAATTTAAACATTCACTTATTTGAGCTGCAAAAAGCTTTTTAGCTCGCCTGCACAAAGTGCAGAAGAGCTTATGGCATACCCCCGGCGTCAGCGTTGGCGTCAGCGTCGGCATCCACAAACTTAACGTTGGGGTCAATGCCTTATAACTTCTGTTTCCTTTCATGGAACACCTTGTTATTTTGTACATGCATTCCACAGATGACCCTCTATCATGCTGTAACAAATCAATAACCCAACACCCAACCCTTACCCCAAGGTCAAGGTCACAAACTTAGCATGTTCATATACTTAACGTTGCGGTAAATGTTGTGTAACTTCTGTTTCTTTACAGGGAACGCTTTGATATTTCATACATGCATTCATCTGATGATACTCTATCGTGCTGCAGCAAATCCATTACCCCACACCCCTTTCTCCAAGATCAGCATCATAAACTAGCAAATTTATGACCCACAGCCCACCCCTTACCCCAAAGTTAAGGTCACAAACTTAGCACATTCATAAACTTAATTCATACATGCATTCCTCAGTTGACCCTCTATCATGCTGTAGCAAATCCACGACCCACCACCCAACCCTTACCCTAAGGTCAAGGTCACAAACTTTGCATGTTCATAAACTTAACGTTGGGGTAAATGTTGTGTAACTTCTGTTTCTCTACAGGGAACGCTTTGATATTTCATACATGCATTCATCTGATGATCCTCTATTGTGCTTCAGCAAATCCATGACCCATTCCCCACCCCATTCCCCAAGATCAACATCATACACTTAACGTTGGAGTAAATGTCTTTATAACTTCTGTTTCTTTACAGAGAACGCCTTGATATTTCATACATGCATTCATCTGATGATCCTCTATTGTGCTACAGCAAATCCATGACCCCCCCCCCACATTTTCCCCAAGGTCAAGGTCACAAACTTAGCACATTTATACATGCATTCCTCATGTGAATAGCTATCATGCTGTAGAAAATCACCAATTTAGTGCGTTCAGAAACTTAACATTGGGTTAAATTTTGTATAAATTCTGTTTCTTTTCATGGCACACCTTGCTAATTTATAAATGCATTCATTTGATAACCTCTATCATGTTGTAGCAAATCCACGACCCACAGCCCAGCCCCGACCCCCACCCCAAGGGCAAGGTCACAAACATAGTGTGTTCATAAACTTAATGTTGGGACAAACTTCTGTTTCTTTACAGGGTACGTCTCTTCTGTTTCTTTACAGGGAACGTCTTGATATTTCATACATACAGTTGTCTGATTAGTGCGTTCATAAAATTTACGTTGGGGTAAATTTCTTATTACTTCTGTTTCTTTTCTTGGAACACCTTTATATTTCATGCATGCATTCATCTGATGACCCTTTATCATGGTGTAACAACTCCACAACCCAGCACCCACTTATTGCCCCAAGGTCAAGGTCACACACTTAGTGCGTTCATAAACTTAACGTTGGGATACATTTCATATAATTTCTGTTTCTTTACAGGAAGCGCCTTGATATTTCATACATGTGTTCATCTGATGATATTCTATCATGCGGTAACAAATCCACCACACACCCCTTAACCCAAGGTCAAGTTATATAATATTCATGTTTTTAGCTCGCCTGCACGAAGTGCAGAAGAGCTTATGGCATACCCCCGTCGGCGGCGTCAGCGGCGTCGGCGGCGGCGTCCACAAAATTAACGTTGGGGTAAATGTCTTATAACTTCTGTTTCCTTTCATGGAACACATTGTTATTTCCTACATGCATTCCTCAGATGACCCTCTATCATGCTGTAGCAAATCCACAAACCACCACCCAACCCTTACCCCAAGGTCAAGGTCACAAACTTAGCATGTTCAGCAACTTAACGTTGGGGTAAATGTTGTGTAACTTCTGTTTCTTTACAGGGAACGCTTTGATATGTCATACATGCATTCATCTGATGATCCTCTATTGTGCTACAGCAAATCCATGACCCACCCCGTCACCCTTTTTCCCAAGGTGAAGGTCACAAACTTAGCACATTCATACATGCATTCCTCATGTGAATAGCTATCATGCTGTAGAAAATCACCAACTTAGTGCGTTCATAAACTTAACATTGGGTTAAATTGTGTTTTACTTCTGTTTTCAGGGAGCGCATTGATATTTCATACATGTGTTCATCTTAATATGCTATACTATGCTATAGCAAACCCACGACCCACCTTGCACCATTGACCCCAATGTCAAAGTCCACCGCACGCCCCTTAACCCAAGGTCAAGTTATATAGTATTCATGTTTTTGTATGCAACTGTGCTAAGTTTGAGTGAAGGCTGGCGAGCTATGTTGTCTTCTGACAACTCTTGTTTACACAACAACTGTGCCAAGTTTCAGTGAAGGCTGCCAACAGGAGAGCTTCGTTGTCTTCTGACAACTCTTGTTGCAGCTCAACTAAGTGAATTTTCAACTTTATGACAGTAGTTTCACTACTCAATTTGAAAATAAATGCGTATTTTCACATTGCTGTGCGTATTTTGTACTCCCACTTTTAATAATCAATGCGTAATCAGCTAAAATAATTGCGTAAAATACGCCAATACGCACCTTATCTGGAGCTCTGAACATGGGAAGCACACTTTTACGCATTTGTGGGTGCAAAAATATGTTTGTTTGACCATTTTCAGGATTGGCATTTGGAACTGTTACTAGCTACAATCATTTGCCTCCGATATGTGTATCTATGAGAGGAGGTATCGTAGCGAGGTAGCAATTTTGTTTCTATTCCAACCCCTGTTCTTTCCACAGAATAGTATTGAACGCAACTATGACGACCGTAGTTACCCAGCCCACTCCGGGCCGCAATGGAGGGGACGTACAGATGCAGATGATGGAGAATCCCCAGCCGATGGGGCTACCCCCGGGCCTCGCCTGCCTGGGAGCCCTCAACGAGATCCTGATCCGTAAACACCGAGATCTGTTGGAAGGTTCATTTTCACACCTCAAACTCAGGGATTCTGCTGGCGATCGCCACTTTCGCAATTGGCGATAAAAATAAACAATTGGCGATAAATTATTTTTTTTTTTTTCGAAAATTGCAATTTTTTATCCAATTGTTTTTTTTTATCCTATTGGTTATTCCTTTTTTTTTTCTTTTTTTTTTGGAAGTTGCGATTTTTTTATTTTCCCCAGCGAAATCCCTGCAAACTTATGGAATGCCAAAGCTACATAAACTCAAATAATTAGAGTTAGCATTAAATATTCAGATCTGCATTAAATATTTAGAGCTAAATATTTAGAGCTAGCTCCAAATTATTTTGAGAGCTCTTCAAATGGTTTGGAGTTAGCTCTAAATATTTAATGCTTGCTTAGTAGCTTTAGAGCTAGCATTTATTATTTGAGTTTACCGGTATGTAGATTTGGTGTTCCATACAAATTAACCTTGTCCCGAGAAATAATGAGATCGCCATGTGATTTTGTACCTAAGAACATGTGTGATTTTTATGCTCCTGATATTGTGATAGTTTCTGTAAATTACATCGAAAGTCGACGAAATTTCCATACTAAACGCGGAATAGTATTATACATATGGTATGGAAATTTCGTCAACTTTCGACGTCATTTACGGAATGCGTACCTGATGGGTAGGTCCCGATTTATGACACCATAGAGGGTGATGCTAGGTTAGCGCTACAATTTTGAAATTACCAGCCAAAACGTTCTGATAAGAGGAAAAATAAGACAATATTATTCATGAGCAAATTGTTAAGAATTTGACCCACTTTCAGGATGGCGGCCATTTTTTTTGTCGAGCCTGCTTGCGGAAAGCGAGACAGTGATCACAATGACGTCCGGGTGTCCGTCCATCCGTCCTAAATCTGTGTTAAAGTTGTTAAATACCTTATATCTCTGCAGTCCTAAGACACATTGACTTGAAACTTCATATGCTTATTAGTCCTCATCCATATATTCATGCTGTATCCCACTCATGCGGCCCCAAGGTCAAGGTCAAGTGACTTAGAAGTTTGCATTAAATTTTTGTCCAAATATGCGTTAAACTTTTCACATACCTATCTCTGTAACCTTAAGTCAGATTTGCTTGAAACTTTGTATGCTTATTGGTCATCATCCATATATTCATTATGTGTCTCATGCATGCGGCCCCTGTGCCCCAAAGTCAAGGTCAAATGACTTGGAAGTTTGCGTTGAAGTTTTTGTCAAAATTTGCGTTAAACTTTCATATACCTACCATCTCTGTAACCGTTAGTCAGATTTGTGAAAATGTGTCTGCTTATTGGTTTTCACATACCTATTATCTCTGTAACAGTAAGTCACATTTGCTTGAAACTTGGTATGCTTATTGGGCATCATCCATATATTCCGTCTGTGTCCCACTCATGGTCAAGGCCAAATGACTTAAAAGTTTTGCTTTATTATAAAATCTGCGTTAACGTTTTTACATACCTTATATCTCCACAATTGTTACTCCAATTTGCTTCAAACTTCCTTTTCATCACCCGTATTTTCATTCCATGGCCTGCCCATGTGGTCCACATGCCCAAGGTCACGGTCAAATGACTTTGAAATTTGTGTTAAAGTTCTTACATACCTTATATCTCCACAACACTTACTCTGATTTACTTCCAACATCCAATACTTCTTATTCATCATCCAAATTTTCATTCTATAGCCTGCCTATATGGTCCACATGCCCAAGGTCAAATGACTTTGAAATTTGTGTTAAAGTTTTTACATACCTTATATCTCCACAACACTTACTCCGATTTACTTCAAACTTCAAATAATTCTTTATTATCATCCATATTTTCATTCTATTGCCCACCCATGCGGCCCACATGCCCAAGATCAAGTTCAAATGACATTTGTGTTAAAGCTTTTACATATATTATATCTCCACAACCCTTAATTCAAACTTCAAATAAATACACTCTGAGACCATCAAATGCCTCGGCAGGCTCGACATGCGGGCCGCGGCCATCTGGTATTTATTTTTTTATTATCAAGGCTGCCAGCGAGGGGATTAGCTTCGTTTAACGATGACAGTTCTTTTTTTTTCAATGTATCTGTTGCTACATTATAATATATGAGCCGCACCATGCGAAAACCGGGCTTAATGACACAATTTTCAGTTTTTACTTTTTGAATTTTTGACGTCCAATTGAACAGATAAATTTTATAGGTTATACAAAAGTATATATACAAAAGTATATACAGAAAATATGATAACGCCAGAAACTAGAGCAGAAATAGAAAGTTTGAGAAGAGAAGCCGAATCTCTAGGGATTACTTATAGTACACGGTTGAGAGTTAGGGGGTTGACAAAGCTGATAAATGCCACAAAGAATGAGGCGTTTATGAAGCGGTTTACCCGCGCCTATAAAAGAGGGGCATTTAAAGACCTCTCACTAGCGGAGGAAGTTGGTAACAGAATTCAAAAAGAAAGTATTGCGGAGCTAAGGGCTAGTGTAATAAAACCTTCAAGCACAAATAATTTGTCTCAAATTAGACACACAGGTGACCAAATACCAAATAAAAGATCTATAGTTCGCGCGATAGTGGAAAAAGGTGAAGAAATATTGGGGGCTCACGATGAAACATTGGAAAAGGTAGAAAATGGAAGACGGGTAGTTACATTATCCTTTCGTAAAAACATTAACATTAACGAGTCTGAACGCATGTCCGATAAACTCGCTCCGTATCTAACAACCAATTTTTATTTGAGATATTCATATTCTTACAAGCTAGAACATATGAAGGAAATTAAAAATGGAAAACCTGTAACTATAATAATGCACAAAAATCTCGGTGGTAGCGAACCACTATCATCAATGAAAACCGTTAAAAAATGGCTGTCAGATAAGGAGCAAACACGAATAATGTCCGATAAAATAGACAGACCGAATACAAAGTGGAAGTTTGTAAGATGGGTAGAGGTTTTCGTAAAGCTAATACAGGGTAGTAGGGGAATAGATTTGGGACTACAATCCAAAGAAGCAGCAGGAGGAGAACTTCCAGAATGGCTGAAGAATAAAAAAGGTATGTATTCTTTAGATAAGTATAATGACGACCTTTGTCTGTTCAGGTGTCTAGCTATGCATATGACAGATAAAAGACCCGACAGATGTACAGAAAAGGCGAAAGAACTTAGTAAGCAATATTTTGGTAGTAATGTGGTTTCACCAATTCCTTTTTCAGATCTGAAAAAGGTTGAAGAGTTTTTTAAAATCGGTATAGAAGTATATCAACCCACCGAATGTAACGTATGGTGGTTGAAAAAGGTACCAGCACACTATAAGGCAATAGGTAATAAACCAATGACAATAGGACTGTTTAATAATCACGCATTTCGGATAAAAAAAACCTTAAAAACCTATCTAAAATTTACGCCTGCGATAATTGTAAGCAGAAATTCACGAAAGCGAGTAATATGAAGAGACACGGACCAACATGTATGAAAGGTGAGACAAAAGTAATATGTGATGGTAATTATTTAGAGCGCCCGCGTTCGTCGTTCGAGAAAGCGTTCTACCCAAAAAGTTATGCGAGGGAATTCACATTCACCACGAACAGTGTGGACACGGGGGTGAAAGATGGGTTTTAGGAGCTCCAGTAGATGGATAATGTACGGAAACCAATACCGTATATCAATATCACGGCTGTTACTGGCACGGGTGTGAGATTCATGCAAAGCATAGAAAAGAAGAACGCGCATCCACCATGAGAAGAGATACATTTATTAGAAGAAGCAAAGAATTCAACCTAGTAGTTATGTGGGAATTCGAATTTCAAAGAACGGGTAAAGACATAAAGATCGGTTGCGACACTACTCTTTATCCATATCAGATAGTATACGATTTTGAGGCATATCTCAACCCAGAATTTGAAACTCTCGGTAATAATCTAGAGTACGAAGCCGAGCACGTTCCGGTAAGCGTTAGTATAGGAGATAATTTCTCAGGAACAGTAACTCATATTTGTGATAAAGATCCCGCAAAACTTATAGAAAAATTCGTAGAAGATTTGAAAGTCAGGGGAAAAGCTATAAGAGAAGAAGTGTGGTCAAGATATGGGTTTAATACAGAACATTTACGTAAAAACCAAATCGCCAAGATCGAACAGTGGATAGAGCAAGTACCGGTTATAGGTTTTAACAGCAGTAAGTATGATATAAACTTAATAAAGAAATACCTAGTAGGCGAACTGGCATCAACAACAAAGAAAGTAATGGTCCGAAAACGTGCAAACGCAACAATATTTCTATTTACTCCAGAGTTTAGATTTCTAGATGTAATACTTTATCTAGGACCTGGTGTAAGTTACGATAGTTGGATAAAAGCCTACGAATGCAAAGGACAGAAATCTTTCTTTCCTTATGAGTGGTTCGATTCTCCAGACAAACTAGATTACCCAGGACTACCGGATATAGAGAATTGGTATTCCAAACTATCTGGGAAAATGTTAATAGATGAAACAGAATTAAGTAAATGTCGTAGAATTTTCGAAGAAAATAATATGAAAACTTTCAGAGATCGGTTGAAATATTATAACGATTTAGATGTAGCACCGTTCCTAGAAGCGGTGGAAAAAATGTATGCATTTTATAAACACAGAGGTGTGGATATTTTCAAAGATGCGGTAACACTACCTGGAGTAGCTATACAATATTTATTGAGAGGAACCATTAAAGAACAAAAATCTTCAAAGACGATTATACCGGAGGATGCTCTATATGCACCAAAAGAAGAAACATACGAAATGATGAAGGATGCTCTAGTTGGCGGTCCATCAATAGTATTTACACGATATGCAGAAGCTGGTGTTTCAAATATTAGAGTGGGTTCCAAACCTTGCAAGGCTTTTGTTTTGGGGTACGACGCAAACGCGTTATATTTATCTACGTTAAATAAAGAGATGCCGTGTGGGAGAGAAACTATACACCATATAGATACCCCACATAACCCTAAATTTATTAAAAAGTTTTGTAAAAGAGTTTTATCTGGGTTTGCGGAGGTGGATATAGAAGTTCCACACAACTTAAAAGATAAGTTTTCTGAAATGTCCCCAATATTTATAAACAGAGAAGTAGAGGTTGATGAAGTTCCCACACACATGTTAAAATATTTAAAAGATACTGGCCGAACAAGAGGAGATGGAAAAAAATTGGTGGGATCTATGACCGCCACTAAAGTATTGCTGTACGCGCCACTGTTGAAATGGTATTTAAAACACGGCCTAGAAATAACTGGAGTTCATCGTGTTATAGATTATATTAGCGGAAAACCATTCGAATGGCTCGCACAAGAAGTTACAGCCGCAAGACGAACAGGTGATGTAGAACCAAATAAGAAACCAGTAGCCGACATAATGAAATTACTAGGAAACTCGTGTTGTGGAAAAATGATAGAGGCAACAGAGAGACATTTAAATACGACATATACACAAAACGAAACCTGTGTTAACAAAGCATTAAGATCTGCATTCTTTGACGATTTGGAAGAGATAGGAGATGCGTACGAAATATCTTCAAGAAAACCCAGGTGTGCGGTAAAGAGACCATTCCATTGTGGAATAGCGGTTTATCTACTAGCTAAATTGAGAATGTTGGAATTTTACTACGAATTTCTAGACAAATACGTAAAAAGAGAAGACTTTGAATTAATACAGATGGATACAGATAGTATGTATATAGGAGTTAGTGGAAAAACGATAGAGGAATTGGTTAGACCTAACTTACTAGACGGGTTTGAAACAGAAAAAAAGAAATGGTTGGCTTGGGATAAATGGAGCGAAAGAGAGCCCGGACTTTTCAAAATGGAATTTAGCGGAGATAGGGCGATAGCGTTATCTAGTAAGTGTTATTTTGTAGAAAAAATTAATTTCACTAAAGATGATTTGGAACAAATTAAAATTAATAAAAACTCTGCGAAAGGAATGTCCAAGAGAACCAACAATTTAAATTGGGATAGATATAAACGAGTACTAAGTGAAACTACAGAAGATGGAAAACACATTATAGATGTAGCACAAAATAGAGGATTTAAAATGAAAGACGGCGTTATGAAAACGTACTGTCAACAAAAATTAGGACTCTCGGCATACTACGATAAAAGACGCGTGTTACCAGACGGAATACATACGGAACCTCTCTAATGATTTATTTAATTAATAATTTTGAAAAAATTAAGAAAATTAGCAATCTAAAGACTCTGACGATCCGGGGGTAGCTGGGTGTCAGAAGGCACCATAAGAAGTTCTTCGCGAACAAACCCTCGAGATGGCCCATCATCCAAATAGTAGAGCACGGGCTCATCGGGCTTGGTAATAGATCGATCTAGATGATATACATTGAGAGACCACACAGGATCAGTCGCGCGGCGGCTGCCACCTTCGAGCTCTCCCGGTTGATAGAGGTACCGGACGTCAATATCCGATGGAAGCCGTTGCTCCTCTAAACCAACGGGTCGCCCGCGCGAGACGGCAGAGGGCTTGCTCGTCACCCTTTTAAACTTGATAGCATCTACAGGCTTCTTACCTATCAATCTGGTCACCTCTCCGTTCAGTGCGGAGACCACGGCGGGCAGTCTGGCCACCCACTCGGTTGATCGCGAATGAGGGTCTACAAGTTCTTTAGCGTATTGGTGTCCGAACAGTCTCTCAGCCAGGGTTCGATTGAAGCGCTACACGATCCCCTGGTCCCGGTGGATGTTGACGCGGCCGCGTCTGACAGAAACATCGTGCTTAGACAATAGATGAGAGACCGCGCCCATGAACTCGCGGCCGGGATCGACCTGGAGAAGATTCGGCCATTTGAGAGGACTCCTGTTATATATTCGGGAGAGAGCCTCGGCCACCTCCTTAGACTCTTTAGTGGCCAACGGCTCAGCCCCCTTATAACGACTCGCTACGTCAACGATTGTCAGTGCGTACTTGTACGTCTTGCGACCGACGCGATCGTGAGGGAGAAACAGGAGATCCGCTTGGTGAACTTGGTTCGGTACCGGCACGTCGAATTTCGGGCGCGGAATATTGTGAGGCGCGGGTAAATAGATCTGCCAGATGGCCTGCTTCTTGAGCCATTCCTTGACAGCGTTTTCTGAAACCTTGGTCGCCGCCGCGAGGTTCTTGATGGCCGCAAGTCCCTTCCAGTAGCCACGGGGGCTGTAGTACGCGTTCGCTAGCTTGCGCGTTAGGCAAACCGATAGTTTGGTATTAAGTTTGCGCGTGTTCATCGTATGCGATGTATATTAATATATCGGACAATCTCCAACATGCCCTCGCCAGATCGTCCGGTAACTGCGTCGATAATAATAAACCTTTGTTGGAAGTACAATCGCGATTGGGGGTTAAGTTCTGAAGGAACTTGGGAAAATCCAATCCCCCAGGATTGGTGGAGGAATATAACATCCGCTTTGCGAAAAGGGTGGCCGCTTTTTCGTCCTCCCGCCACGTCTCGAGAGAATCTCGGGCCAGACGAATCATACCCTTTGCACCAGCTATGCGGTGTTTAAGGGCAGTAGCCTACATCAATCATAGCAAAATAAAGTTCGTCAACTGACATCGTTCTATATATATATATATATATTTATAAAAAAAATTATTTAAAATAATTAATTTAAAATCACGATTGAATATAGTAGTCGACGATACCCACCACACCCATTCCCACGACGATGAACGCGATCTCGCGGTCTTTTTGGGGCTCTGACAGTACATAGAAATCTGAAAGTTGGGGCTCGCGATCCAGCGGCGCGAGACTTTTCTGCGGATATGCCAGCGCGTACTCGCGGTTGGCTTCTTCAACGTTCTGAAAAGTTTGTGCGGCGTGATTTTCGCGGCGAAGCTCTTCATTGACCCAGTCCAGATGGGCGGTTCGTTTTTTCGACCACGCTTCCTTTGCGCTATTGAGTTGTTCTACAGCTAAATCGTGACGCTTACGCTCCTCATCCACGTTCGAGCTTCTCATTTTAGAGAATATAAAGTTGCTACCGCTGAACGCCAATGCGTTTACAAGCGCACCACCTACTATTACTGCGATTGAAGCCATTTATTTCCATATATTAACTGGTAGAATTCCAGCTTTAACTAGATAATCTCGGGTCCAAACTGCGGCCGCTACATCTAAGGTCGCGAGCCCTACGTCTCTCACAGTAAAGTCCAATTTGGGAGCGGACCCTCCTAGGGCCATCTTTGATAGTCGAGCATACCCGATACTGAAACCCGATATCACCACGGCGTGATAAAGCGCATTCACTAACATTTTACCATCTTGTTCAGCCATTATAATTATTGCATATAAAAGGGGTCGCGATCAATGTTTAAATGGGGCGCATCCAATCGCGATTGGTGTTTCGTAACTGTTTTTGGATGAATTGATGGGGGTTGTTTTTTCGATAAGGATTGGTGTAATAGGGGGTATTTCCACACGCACAGGGCACCAACAACTGCCAAACCACCACCAACAACCCAACTCCAATTCACGAATTGGGGTTCAATCGGATTCGCCCAACCTCGATTGGGTGTTGAGTGTGCTTCCAATTCGTGAATTGGGGGTGTTGTTGTACTCAACTCTGTCTTCAGATGTTTTGCTGTCTCCGTCCCCGATTGCAACGACTGTTTAGCCTCTCGAAGCTCGGCGAGTATTTTATCTTGTTTAACTTTTCGGGTGGCAGCCGCCGCCCTCCCAGCTGCCTGCCTTTTTGGGTTTTTATGTCGTGCAACCCCCAACTCCAATCGCGATTCGGTTGGAGGATCAATCGGAGTTGGAAGTGCTGCAATCGGGTTCGATTGGGTTGGAGCAATCCCCAACGCTGTTGGAGATTGCTGTTCCGTCACTCTCGCGGGTGTGTCTTGTGTCATCATTTATGATATTAATATTAGGGCTTATAGTTCGTGGGCATATATGTCCAAATTGACAGTGTTTACCCGTGGTCAACGCGGTTGTCAGCGGAGCTAAGTACATTCCAAACTTGTGATAAATTGAGCAGCAGGCTGTTCTAAGAGTGTGACCTATAAAAGGGTCAGTCTCTAGATCGTCAATCAATCCCGCGGTGTTTGGTATAGGGAGAAGTATACTAACGGCGGTTGCGTACAAATGAATAGCCGCCGATCCGAGAGTTTTTGTCATCTCCGCACCTAACCTAGATTCGTATCGCGCATACATTTTATCAATCTCCGCATCTGACATCTTATCCACCTGAAAAACTGAGAGACGCCTACCGAGATAATGCTCCGAGTGTCCCCCAGCAACCAGCGCAGCTAGCCGCTCTCGTCGCGCCGCATTTTCATTTTCATTCGGAGTCGTTGCACTCAACCCAATACCAACCGCCGTTGGAGTTGGAGTTGATCCCGATTGCTCTGTCGGATCATTATCTTTCAGGGTGTTGGCAGTCGGAGTTGAGGTTTCTTCTATTAGCTGATCGAGAAGTTCGTCGCAGTTCATTATTGCTAATTTTCTTAAAATTAATTTAACTATTCTAACAAGTCTCATCACTTTAACATATTGCCAAGCGCACCACCCGATACTTATGATCACCATTATGCTCGCAACAAAGCTCGCAGCGGAGCACCAAATTGTTAACATTGTTAACCATTGTTCAGCATTTGTTCAACATTTGTTAAGCATTTGTTCAACATTTGTTCAGCATTGTTCAGCAATTGCTAATTTTCTTAAAATTAATTGTTAAGCATTTACTCGGCAATTACTAACGAGCGTTAAGTTGGTTGATCAGTCTTTAGCAAAAGCTTGGCGTGCTTAGTTTCCGAAAGCATCTGTCGAACCTCCAGGCGCTCCTCGCGCGTTGGGATAACGTCATTCTCTCGAAGACAGTCATCGAATGAGTCTCGGTCCTTGCAGTGAAAGAGGGCGACCCATTTCGTTTGCTCGCGCAGATCCTTGAGGACGGCGTTGTACTTTTGAGTGGATATCCATACGCTTTGCCTAGCATGGCGGCCAGAAAATGCGAGCTCGGAGAGCATGTCCTTCTTTTTGGTCATCGCCGCCTTCGATCACGTATAGGGTGGTCTCACCCTGGAATCTTTGGTATAAACCACGCAGCCAATCGTGAAGCCTATCACCGGGGTCAATAACGTATACCTCAGGGTCGGTCCATATCCACGGGCGCCGCTGATAAGTATCGTTGTGCCGCACAGTGGGACACAGGATCACAATGTGACGAAAGGCATCGCGGTAGGAGCACTCGAGCAATTCGAGGATGAAAACCGTTTTTCCACATCCTGTCTGCCCATATATTATGGCAGAGTGGGCATCTCCAATCGTGAATTGGTATTGATTGCTAATTTTCTTATTTTTTTCAAATTTATTAATTAATAAATCGTTAGAATGATTGCTAATTTTCTTAAAATTAATTAAATCAGTAGATCGCTGAGACGTATCGGCCATCTTCGATGTTCAGTTGTGCGTCTGTAATTATATATAAGTACACGTTCAATGTGCCAGCTCCATCCGCCTCTTTGGTTATCTGGATCGTCACACCCTCACTAGCGTTCTCAACTTGGCGTCCGCTGCCGTGTATTTGGTCGTCGTCGCTGGCTCGCATGTCTAACCATAACGCGTATTTGGTATTCAGGAACTCCGCGAGGGAGACGGCCGAGAGATGCATGTCTTTGGCAAATGCTGCAACCTCCGGAGAGCGCTTAGAGCCGGCAGCAAACTGCTTTCTTACTTCATCCCACTGCTGGTGCGCGCGAAGACCTGCGCTGTAGAGTTGATTGGGGACTCCCTCGATCGTCACCTCTACCTTCGTGATTTTGGGGTTATAGAATTTGTCGGTTTTTCTGGCACCGAACGCGAACCGAGCATCCTCGAACAACATCAGTATATCTTTCATCGAGCGGGCGGGTACGTTGACATTAATATTCCACAATGTGTCGCCTTTGTCTTTCGTCATCTTGCGATGGCGAAGAACTCAGTCGTAAAGTATGGCAACGCGCCCGGCGTACTGGGTTCTGATCAATCGCGCGAGTTCAGGCATCGTAACCATGTCGTACTCCAGCGAAACATTATCGATCGTATACGTCGATAACATGTCGCTGGCTATGAGAACTCGGCCGTAGTCGTTGAACGTTAGTTCGTATTCGAGGCGGTCAGCCAAAGCGCTCTGATAGTAGGGCATGTGACTCTCCAGCAACTCAAAGTCGAGCGGGATGTAGAAGCGGTTGCCGTAAGCGCCCGCGACCGCATTGTCGCTCGCGTTGTTATCTGCCTTGTTAGCAGCCCCGATTCTAAGTTTGGTTACGTTCTTATTTTTGCTGGTGTCAATACCCTGATAGACAGCGTTTTCGCGCTCTTGCTCCGTCTTCCTGATAACAATGGTAGACGTCGCTGTCATCGATCGACATCACCTCATTACCAGAAATCTTTATCATGGTCTTCTTGACTATGGCGCGACCTAGGTTCTGAAAGACGGTTCGGTCTTCGTCCGTCGACGTCAGCGAAATAGTGAAAGTGAGGCGAACAGTCCCCGGCACAATGACGTCGTTAGATCCGAGGTTGGGGAAGCGGACCAAGAGCTGCTGGTTCTGGTCGATCGTCGATGGGTTGTTCATAATAACGACACTCTGTCTCACGCCTTTTGCCCCGAGGGGCTCACGCAGTCTGCGGTATGGATTGAGTTTGCGACCGTATTGACTCGAAGACATAATTTAGTGAATCTATATTAAACCCGTATGGTTTTGTCTTTAATACATAATTAATTTTAAGAAATTATAAATATATCTGATTACGATAATGACATGTATGAAATCGGCAGAGACGATTACCTCGATGCGGATGATGATGACATAGATGATGATAATGACGAAACACCCTTGATACAGCCTCCAGTTCCAATCCAATCGCAATTGGGGGGATTAGGTGGCGCTACCAGCAGCGTTGGTCAAAGTCGGGAATTACTCGAGGGAGCTGTAGACGACTACTACAACAGTTTGGCAAAACAAGATCTGGTCCCATCTGTCGGTCGCGACTTCTCCAAATTTGAATTGACTCTGGACGGTAAGTTGCGACTAAAATCATCAGATATCCCAATCATCAACATGAGGACCGGTAAACCCCTAGCGCTGGGCACCATTGCAGGAAAAACGGGCGGTGGCCAAATCGTAAACAACGAACTAGGATTCACGGATTGGAAGAAGAATAAGAAGATTGTTTTGAGGGCCACAGCTGTAAGGGCCGTAAACAACCTAAAAAATAAGATGGCCGACTCGACAGTTTCTATCGAGCTCAGCGAGCTCAGCGAGCTCAGCGAGGTCCCTCAAGTGGCCACCGACGTTATTAACGCGGTGGAGACCACGTTCAGCGAAAACGAAATACTCAACGATGACCCACCGTTACCTCTTCGCGAACTCCGGGGCCTCGATAAGGTTATGCAAACGGTCCGGGGCGAACAAGTCAATAACCTCTCCAAACTCGCGGTGCTGGATGAACATATCGCGCTAGAAGAAAGAAAACTGGAGGAAGCTGGTGGCGATAGAGAATCTACCGAGCGGATCACCGAACGCCTGCGGTCGTTGCGGGATCAAAGAGCAGTTCGTTTGGAGGCCGCCTCGACTAACCGTGAGGCTCTCAACACCCAAATAAGTCGGATCCGCGAAACAATCTCGAGGGTCCTGCACGAGGAGACGACACTCGGTGAGCGTCTTCGCACTCTGTTCAGAGAGCAGGGTGTCACGATAGCAAGCATCCTCGTTGCTATCAGCATGACTATATCGACCATAGTTCTAGCTTTCACTGGTGGTGCGGCGCCACCACCCGCGCCAGCACCCACACCACCACCCGCGCCAGCACCCACACCACCACCACCCGCGCCATCCGGTGGAGCCAAGGAGTGGGTAAAAAAACAACTAAAAGCCCTCGCCAGTCTCCTGGCTAAATTAGCCGAAAAGGCGGCTGCCGCACTACCTGGACTGATCGGAAGTATCGTTTCTTACTTGCTATCTATATTATCAAAAACGGCCGGATGGCTAGCCAAAAATACCTGGGCTTTAATCGTGGCAATCGCCGGTCTCCTACTATTCTTCGCCAGAGAGTTCCTAAAACCAAAGCGTAAATAATCCGATCGCCACGAGGGCGACGACGAGCCCTAATTTCTCCTCCTCGTGTGTTGTGCTTCCAATCTCGATTGGTGTTTCAACATTGTTGATGATTGGATTTGGGGAACTCGATGGTGCATCCAATTTACGAATTGGGGGTACTGGGTTCGATTGTGTTGAGGGAGGTGTATCCATTTTGTGTTTTGGGCGTTTTATGAAATCGGTTCCACTTACAACACTGTTGAACCCGATCATGTTCGGGGTGCGCTTGATGATATCCGTGTTCACGTTACCGTTGTGGCCGATTTTTTGATTGGCGGTGGCGATTACGATCTGATTATTGTAACCGTCAACCGGGTCGTCTCGTAGTATCATATTGCTCGGCGCCATATAAAGACCTATTCCAAATACATAGTCTACTGGAGTGCTGGCATTCTGCAAAACGTCTTGATAATTCTGGATCGCCTTCTCCAGATCCACCCTAGCTGAGATGGCGTCCTCTACAAGTGCCAATAATTGTTTTTGTGCATCAAACGCTGTTCCCGTGCCCAGTATAGAACTGCGAGTTTGCTTCTGTGCGCCGAGGATGGCCCAGACGTACGTGCGAATGGAGTCGTTGACACGAGTAACCCCGGCCTGCGTGAACCCTAGACCCTTATCTAACATAAATGTACCCCACGCGTTCTGAACCTCAGCAGCCTGCTGTATGTAATCTACGTGAGCCCGTTTCGGAGGTAACATTTTACAAGAAAACACGCCACAGTGTCGACCTCCAGACACTTCCGGCCCGAAAGTCATAGTCGCGTTGTCAAAATTTCCGGCGTTCCGACTGACGCTGTGGTCACCGGAGTGATCGTGTCTAAAATCAGTCTGCGTCCAATTCCCGGACTGGCCCCGAATGAGAACGTCCCCGAGGCCGGTGCTGGTAGGAAATGCTTTCTGTCTCCAGTCCGCGTCTTTTGAAACGTTAAATTCGTTACACAGTCTTTCAAACGCCATATGGTCGTATGCGTTGGAAATGGGGTCCCAGGCGTCGTCTTGAGGTAGTGAAATACCTAGTTCTTTGCGAATCCTCCTAATAGTATAATACGCGTGAAAGTTGTAGACACTTCGGAGCAGGACATTCTTGGATGTCAGATAGTCTTTATGTGAAACTCCACACCCGGCTGTTGCGCACCATACAGCGAAATTTATTTGGTTCTGCCAAAACTGCATCGGTGTTGCTTTCCACCAGTTTACCGCCTCCATCGTAGTAATCTTGGGCAGCCTATATTGTTCAAAGATGTTAGGGAAATTGGTGGCAAAGCCACTGTCCGGTCTAACCGTTACGGTTGGGTGTACAAGGCGGTTAACAACATCTTTTTGGTTGTATTTACCACCGACCGCGTACTTTGCATTAGAATTAAAGCTAAATGCTTTGGTATCCATTGAAAGATATTATTATGTTTGCTACTATCACTAATGTTCAAAAAGGGAGTTGTGAACTTCAAAAGTTAATAGACAACTGCTGCGGACAACGTCGGGTAGGCCTCAGATCAATCACGTTCACGGTCGGGTGGAAAAACGTTGAAACGTTCGAGGCTATCTATTCCGGAGATGTTGGAGATTTTTTAGATATTATCAATAACCCCGATCGTACAAATGTAGCGAGACGCCTTGGGGAAACAACTGCCGTATTACTTCCTGGCCTTTGGGGTTTCGGAGATGTCCAAGCTTTAATCGCGACGAATATGCCTGATATAGCCCCCCCCTCTCGCAGTCTCAAAAGCCACGGGGCATGCGACATTGTCCGCTGAAACAAAATTAAGGATCTCCCCGGGGTTGGCCTCAATGTTAGGATTTAAATTTGCACCCCCTTACAACGAGGATGAAGGGTTTATGTTCCCGTTGAACTTTGTCTTCCCCGTGGGCGAGCACCGCGGCGATACCCCAGTAAACTTCGCCGTCACGAAAACTCTCGGGGTACACCTGGATCGGGTGAACACATCGTACAACACGGTAGACGGCACTCCCAGCACATTACTGAAAACCGTGCCCGCCAGCGACTGTTTCTTTGGTGAGACTGTGACTTTAGACTTCCCACACCCCGAGATGAAAGTTTTGGAATCGGGACACATCCACGAGTTGAAGATTTCTATTCTTGATGATAAAGGGCGAGAGTTGAAGAACGATTACCCGATTTCGGTCGTCCTAGAAATTTCAAATTAATTAATTTTAAGAAAATTATTTAGAATTAAACGCATGTTCGTAATTTATATATATATATTATCAACATTATTGAAAATGAGTATATACGGACCAGGTAGTTCTTCCGATTGGGTGACAAATTCAAAGAATTTGGAACCGACAGAAGGGGGATTCATCCCGACAGAGGGCGACTTTTTAACTACCCAAAAAACAAAGGCCTTGATCAATAGAACTATATCGGTGGCCACGGACGAGATTCACAAGAGTCTACTATCACAACTTAGAGAATATGCCCTGGCTGTGAATACACAAAGTCGTGAAGAAACGCATACGGAACTAAACGAACTAGGTGAAAAAATAACCAAATTTCGAAAAAAGGCGCTGTTGGGGATTGATAAAGTCCGAGAAGACCACCAGGCGGACCTTACGGAGGCCTATGATGCGTTGCTCTTAAAGGACTCTCTCAGCAAAGAAGCGACACTTACCGAACTAGACGGGAAAATAACCAAATTTCGAAAAGAGATCAGGTCGGATATTGATAAATTCCGAGAAGACCACCAGGCGGCGCTTACGGAGGGTTATGACACGTTGCGCTTAGAGGACTCTCTCATCAGAGATGCGGCACTTAACGAACTAGACAAAAAAATAACCAAATTTCGAAAAGAGGCCACGTCGGGTATTGAGAAAGCCCGAGAAGACCACCAGGCGGACCTTACGGAGGCTTATAGGGTGTTGCGCTTAGAGGACTCTCTCAGCAAAGAAGCGGCGGTTGTTGAACTAGACGGAAAAATAACCGAATTTCGAAAAGAGGCCCGGTCGGGTATTGATAAAGTCCGAGAAGACCACCAGGTGAACCTTGCGGAGGCCATTGCGGAGGCTTGTGGTGCGTTGCGCTTAGAGGACTCTCTCAGCAAAGAAGCGACACTTACTGAACTAGACGGGAAAATAGCCGAATTTCTGAAAGAGACCAGGTCGGGGGTTCAGGGGGTCCGAGAAGACCACAAGGAGGCCATTGCGGAGGCTTATGGGGCGTTGCGCTCAGAGGACTCTCTCAACAGAGAAGCGGCACTTACTGAACTAGACGAAAAAATAACCAAATTTCGAAAAGAGGCCCGGTTGGGGGTTGAGGGGGTCCGAGAAGACCACCAGGCGGACCTTACGGAGGTTTATAGGTTGTTGCGCTCAGAGGACTCTCTCATCAGAGAAGCGGCGGTTGCTGAACTAGACGGAAAAATAACCGAATTTCAAAAAGAGGCCCGGTCGGGTGTTGAGAAAGCCAGAGAAGACCACCAGGCAGCCCTTGCGAAGGCTTATGAGGTGTTGCGCTCAGAGGACTCTCTCATCAGGGAAGCGGCGGTTGCTGAACTAGACGGGAAAATAACCGAATTTCAAAAAGAGGCCCGGTCGGGTGTTGAGAAAGCCCTAGAAAGCCACCAGGCAACCATTACGGAGGCTTATGATGCGTTGCGCTTAGAGGACTCTCTCAGCAGAGAAGCGGCACTTACCGAACTAGACGGAAAGATAACCGAAGTTTCCGATAAACTGAAACATGATCGTATAGCCGCGACCAAAGCTCTTGAGGAGGCCTCTTATAAGATTCGTACTGAGGCATATACCTCAAACAGTGTGCTTGCCGGAATAGTGCGAACAATGAAAACGCTAAAACGTGCCATAACAGTTTGGGCTGAGAAGCTGGGCCCATTGGTTGAGGGGCACTATGAATATTCGTTCGGTGCCAAAGCGAGTAATAAATGTGGGGGATACACTATGACAGCTGCAGGTGAAGTTATCCAAATGGCGGTCTGCTCGGTTAATGGTAGTGGTAAACCTGTGGGCGCGGTCGCGATAAATATTGTAGTAGATGGGGAAGAACGGGGGGTTGGAGTTACTAAAATCTCTGGAGATAGTTCGACGGTGGTTTCGTTCTCCGGTTATGATCGAATTAGACTTTCCAAAGGTAGTGTTATTAACTTTGTTACGAAAATCGGTGACCCAGAGAGTTCTTCCACTATTGTCTCATTGTTAATTGAACTTATTTTGTAAATACTAATATATTGAAAATCATGAACGAATCAACGCTTTCAATTGTCAATACCACTCCATCAACACGAAAGAAGTTCAGATTTTACGTTGAATAATATCGTCGCTATGCATGATATTTTAGTTAGAGAATATACAAATAGAAAAAGAAACGCTAAAAAATATAGACGCGCGGTGAACATGGCTGAAGCATCTAGCATGGCTCTGGCGAGTGTTTCTGTGTTGTGTGGGGCGGGGACAGCTGCAACTATATCCACCATTATAACGGTTCCTGTAGCGGGGATTTTATGTGCGGTGTCGGCCGTTTCTGGGTTGTTGTGTATGGTAATTAGGGCGTCGGGTGGAAAACTCGAGAAAAAATGTAGAAAACATGATAGAATATCTGTTCTCGCCAGGTCGAAGAAAAATACCATCGACGTTATGGTGTCCAAAGCGTTGGCCGATAAGAAAATATCAAATTTAGAGTTTGAATCCGTGGTGGAAGAAATGGGGAGATATGAAAAATTAAAAAATATGAGATAAGAATCAAGGCGCGCGCCACCATGCCCAAAATTGAGTGTACTGATTGGGATAAATTTAGGAAAAAACTTGGAGATAAAGTCGGAAGAAATGTTACAGCACCAAAATAATTAATTTTAATAATTAATTAAAGAAATTTAAAATTATAAAATTAATTATATTGGTGCAGTAAACAATTTATTAATTAATTTTAGGAAAATTATTAACAATTTAAGAAGAAAAAAAAGAAAAAAAGTTTTAGGTTCCACCGAGGCTCGAACCCGCGCCAGCAAAACCCTTCTGGGTCCACCCCGCTAAGCCTTCGCTTAAATTTCTTCTATTTTTTTTATTTTTTCGGCTTAGCGAGGTGTGTTACACTCACATCTCCTACACCCCATCATTGGACCGATACCGCGGACCCCACCTCATCGTTACCTCCATCCGCTATAATGTGCAGAGCGGCCAGGGTGAAGTACATGTGGCGAAACTTATCTCACTGTTGAGATATTAATGCCGGCGCCCGACACCGAACTGTGTTTATTTCTCGTATATAAACTTAACTTTGCTGGTGAAATAAAAACATTGTTATTTATTATTAATTAATTATTTTATTATATTAATTAATATGTTTTCTATATAATAGGGGGTGTTCAGCTTTAAATTATAAATATTTTTATAATTTTATTAACATTAATTAAATAACGAACCATCCCGGAAATTCGTGAACTATATAACCCTCACTACGTGTTTATAAACTGTGTACACCACCTGTGTAAATCGATAGCCCGTTTACATACCATCGATAAGGCTATAAATAGCCGTGTGTGTAATATATATTACAGTGTGTTTTATTTTCCATCCCAGAAGACGTATTCGTGTAAACCTCTCTATAAATGGACACTTAATATACGTGTAAGGTGGGACACCTAATTTACATTTTCATAACGCTTGTAATTGGAACATTGTCGTCTGCTTGGTGTTGTGATTACAACATAAATTTATAAGCGATATCGTAGAAATGTACATTCGTAAACGAATCGTTGGGTTTTAATAGTTTTATATAATACGCCTTAGTTTCATATCCGATACGTATTATCCGTCTTAATGTTTGTATTTGCCTCTTGTATAGTTGACATAATTGCCGGTATAATATTGTAAATGCAACGTTTTTATCGGAGTGTAATAAATTACGCTGGTATTTCATGTATTCGATATCGCCTAGTGTTCTCATTTTATAGAATTTATATATAGGATTATAACCCCCGTATTCTTCGTAAACTTCTTCAACACAGCCATTAAAAACTTTCAATTCCAATTGTATTGTATTATCCATTTTCTCTAATAATATTGGTACTTGTTTTTTCTGTTCAATTTCCTATTAGAATTTTCAAATCCATTACAATATGATTGTAGAAACGCATATCCGTAAACGAATCGTTGATTTTAAACGCTTTTATAAAATTAGTTTTATGATGTTCCGGTAGTTGTTCTCCGATCCTATTTAGTCGCTTCGTTTCACGAATTTGATCCTTGTACCGGCGACATAATTGCCGGTATAATATTGTAAATGAAACGCTTTTATCGGAGCGTAATAAATTACGCTGATATTTCATGTATTCGATTTTGCATAGTGTTTTCAATTTATAGTAATATTTTTCACCAAAGACATTACAAAATTCCAATTCCCATTCTATTTTATTATCCATTTTGTTATAATATTTTATTATAACCTATGAAATATATCTGTTCAATTTGGACGTGAAAAAACATGATGTATTTATGACACCAATATATTTTTTCAAAAGTCAATTACCAATATAATTGGGACTACCTCTTTTCAAAATTATTTTCTCCAAAAATTCATAAATTTGCTGTCGGGAGACAATTTTCCTCGTTAACCAATTTTTGATTTTTCGGGGGTGGTGGGGGTATTATAGAGGGTTATAAATGATATCACGGTAGGTGGTATCATTTTGACTCCCTTACTACTACTCCATTTGTGAACTCAAGTTGGGTATTCCCCGAAAATCTGGATGTCCGGTGTACTTGCGCAGTGCGATTTTAGTGACGTCAGTTAATTATATTTGTCTATGGTGGCCAATACACGCCAACATGACTGTCATTTCTACGTTCAGGGAAGGGGATCAATAAGTCAGCATGTGATACATTACAGTCAGGGAACAAATTAATGACAGTATAACACATCCAGTGTAGATTAATACCCAGATTAATGCAAGTACTCAAAATACTAAAAAAAAAATATATTCAAACAAGATTGGGCTTCCATACATTGAACATTTTGTAGTAGTTTCCCCAATGACGTCATTTGTATGTTTTAATATACTCGATCCGGGGGCCAACTATTTCATTTACAAAACAGAAGTAAACATGGTTTTGACAGACGATGTCTTCTGCAAAATGTGATTGTTTTTGAGAAATAAAACGTATGCATGTATTCGGATACGAAGAGTAAAACTGACACAAAAAAATTCTACTCACCAAATATACTTAGACTGGCCAAATATCGTCAGAAGTTGTATAGTTTATGAAAAGGTTGACTTCTAATATACCGACACAAGGTAGCGAGAGGTTGACAATGCGAATTAAAGAGGTGCGCGAAATCACAGGACGCGCGAAATCCCCGGACACAATTGTATATTCGGATAACCTCTGCAGTTACCGCAATGCTTGTCCCGGCGCTTCGTTTTCGCCGCACCTTGAGTCGTAAGACGGTCGCGAGTGTAAAAAAAGATGGGTTGTGTAATATATCGGGTATTAAAATGTAATTTACCAACAAAGTTGCATGATATTTTGCGAGACAAAAGTCACAAGGAGAGGGATACAAATTAACAAAATGAACAAAATAGACAAAAACTTTTTTTCTTCTTCTGAAATGTGGAAAAAAAATAGGGTCGGCACATTTTGTTAATAAAATAGCAGGTAGGGTCGGGTGCCCCTAAACAAACTTTTTTTTTTGATAGGCCTAACCGACGAAAAAGAGTGACAATGTCAAAGAACGACAGTTAGGCGACAATGCACAGCGCCTGAAGCATTTCTAAGTCATTGATGCTACGAGGAACTCGTGCAAGTATCCTTGCTATAATATTTTGTCACGACATCATGGCCATAACGTCAAACATGTATTCACGTTCAGTGACGTCACAAGTACGTGACGTCAAGTCATGACGTCATAATATGTGTACTAAGGTGCAAGGCATCGCGTCTCATATTAGTGAAAGTTTCAGTAAGTTATAATTTTCCGTTTTCTGTTCACACTTAATGTTAACTGACACCAGTAAACGTAAATGGGAGGGCAAAATGTGAACTTTTACAGCGACGCTGCAAACGTCGTTTTTCCGACATCGTTTACCGCTTTTCATGACGTTGTCATTAAGCCCGGTTTTCGTATGGCGCGGCCCATATATATCTTATCCTGAGATGACCAGATGCCTCGGTGGGCTCGACATGCAGGCCGCTGCCGTCTGGTTTGTTATTAATGAAAACGAAAAAGTACTTGCATTTAAATATTTGTTAGAATAAATGCGTTTAATAGCCAAAAGTCGGCAGGAAAGGATCAGACAATACATTATTATTAACCCTTAGACCGCTACTCACAACAATTGTCGTCTGCTGTTGCTTTTATATCTTGCCTTATTTCTCAATAAAAATATGGTTTGACAGCACTTCAGAATCATTTCCAATGGAAATTATTCTGAAGTGGTGTCAAAGCAATGTTGTAAATTAAGTGCTGTAAAAGCATGTTTTTGATGATAAAAATGGAAAATAGAAAATAAACAGCAGACAACAACAAAAATAAGACAGCGGTGTAAGGGTTAACCTATTTTGAAGACCATACAGGGATCATCCAGATTATCGGACAAAAATGGCAGTTTATTTACGATATGTTTCTTAAAATAACAGCTATACGCATACTATTTTCACAGAACAATCATCGGTTCTTGCTGTCTCAATGCATGTAAACTATTTAGCAAAATATGCCATCTTTCTCACTTAAAATTGGGTCAGATCATCAGTGGTAAGATTGCCCCAAAATTAGCATCGACAATCAGTTATCCGGACAAACGTATAGACTAATCGTCTTATAACTTCTATTCTCATGTTGAAATCATAATTGTAAACCAGTGTAAACAGCATTGTGTACTGCAGAAAAATCAATTACCCTTCGTTTCTTGGAAGACACCGTATTTATAGAATGTATTGTATTTATAGAACAATGACGTAATTGGGCGCACTCTATTGAGCCCGCATGACTTTTGTCGTTGTAATCAAATTGTGGACAGAGTTGGGAATGTGTTCAGAAATTTTACTAAAATGTTTACCATGCCGACATATTCTTCCCACTGGCATGGAAACAGCATGCACATGCGTGACTCAAATGCATTCGTTGCAAAATAGGATCAAAAGAATGCATGTATTTTCATTTGTCCGATCAACTGATTGTCCGGATAATTGGTATGACCCCTGTATTCTGGTTCTGCTCCGTAATTATCTGTTTCTAACGGCGTAATAATTGCATTAGCCTTGGTAGTTGATATCCCATTTGATAAATTACACCAGGGATTCCGCTGGCGATCGCCACTTTCGCAATTGGCGATAAAAAATTACCATTTTCGAAAAAAAAGATATATATATTTTTTTTTTTTCTCAAAAATTGTAATTTTTTATCGCCAATTGTTTTATTTTTTTTGAAGTGGTGATTTATTTATTTTCCCCAGCGGAATCCCTGTTGACAGCCATAGTTAAATGTCTCTAAAAATAGATGAATAAAATGGCGATACCTAAAAATAGTAACATACATCGGACGCTGAATTAAAAATCTTCGTACGGGCCCCTGATAAATAAACAGAAATCAATCTGTGTCATTTGTATATTACAGTTGCCGTTGGCTGTGAGAAGAACAACAAGTACAAACTGTGTAACACCGCCGACCAGCAGTTCATGTATGCAAAGGAAGGTATGCTTTTTATTTAAGACACGCCATGTGATTTTGTACCTAAAGAAGATGTGCAATGTTTCATGAATGTTTTTTTCATCAACATTTACCATATTTTCTGTATATGACGTCGAAAGTTGATGAAACGTTCAGAACAAATGCGGCATTCTATTGGAGGGGGCATTTAGTGTTGTCCGTCCGTCCGTCAGTCACCAACATTGTAAGTCGTAAACAAAATAAACTGTACTCACTACAGACCTGAAACTTGGTATGTAGCTTCCTTATGATGAGTAGATGCGCAAAGTTTATTTCAATTTTTTATTCAACACCCGGGTCATGGATTATCTACCCCTTTTCGACTTAGAATTTGGCAATTTTGCCTTGTAAGTCGTATGACTTTTAAACCGTACTAGCTACAGACCTGAAACTTGGTATGTAGCTTCCTTATGATGAGTAGATGCGCAAAGTTTATTTCGATTTTTGATTCAACACCCATGTCATGGATTATCTCCCCCTTTTGACTTAGAATTTGGCAATTTTGCCTTGTAAGTCGCAAGACTTTTAAACCCTAATAGCTACAAACCTGAAACTTGGTATGTAGCTTCCTTATAATGAGTAAATGTGCAAAGTTTATTTTGATTTTTGATTTGACCCCTGGGTCATGGATTATCTCCCCCTTTTCGACTTAGAATCGGGCAATTTTGTCTTGTAACTCGTAAAACTTTTAAACCGTAATAGCTACAGACCTGAAACTTGGTATGTAGCTTCCTTATGATGAGTAGATTAGATGCGCAAAGTTTTTATTTCAATTTTTTATTTGACCCCCGGGTCATGGATTACCTCCTCTTTCGGATTTGGAATTTTGCCTTGTGTGTTGTAAAAGCGGTATGTGGGGCATCCGTGTTCTATGAACACATGTTCTAGTTTCATAAATAACTGATAAATTCGGCGATTTTTTATACATTTTGAGGAAGAAGCAGGATTTTCACACGTGTATGAAAATAAATTGCCCAATGCATTATTTTAAATGGTCACTTTTACATGTATTGCGGAAAAATGTGCTCTGTGATTTTGTGCACGAAAATGGCCCTCACTCTCACCTACATGTACTATTTGTTCTCATTGAATAAAAACTACTGTCTGTTTCACGAAACCTGCCCAAATTTTACGGATATATCCACTATGTTGAAACGATATTTTTTTCTGTAATATTAAATTATAGAAAAATTTAAGAATGAGTCTACTTTTTATTTCGTGAAATTTGGTCCAATATTGATTTCATTGCGAAAAAACAATTTCCCCATGTTAAATCCCATCGACATTGAGTGAAGATGTCTATGGGAATTTAACATGGGGAAATATTTCTAATTTCAGAAATAATGGACCGATTTTCAGTTAGTTAGATCATTTCCAAGCTATCTAGCTAGGTTTCAGAATCAATTTCCAAAATGTTTCGTTTTTCGACTCCTCCTACAGGTTCTCCATCTCTTTTTCCCCCATGTTAAATTCGCATAGAGAACTCATTTTTCGTAATAAAATCAATATTTGACAAAATTTCACGAAATACAAAGTAGGCTCATTCTTAAATTTTGCTATAATTTTTGGTTCTCAGATATTGCTGCGTCAGTAAAACCCCTGTGCGTCGAGCATGTTTATTGTTATTGTCAATGAGAAATAAAATTGTACAGTAAATTCGCCACATGATCAATAAAAAAACACTACCATGCAACAATATGTTAATTCCAATCATGTCTGACGAAAATCTAGTGATTTTTTTATGTCTAAAGAGGTTATATGCGTCTGACTACTTGAAAAAAAACACGAGAAATTTTAAAAATCTCAAAAAAAAATCCGCCGTCATATTCCGCAAAACCCGTGTTTGAGAACCAAAGTACATGTACTTATTTTTTATGGCCATAAATACAGATATGACTACGTATATTTTTGTTTTCTACATGTCTAAAACGTACCACCATATCACCAAGCTGACTGCATGTGTCGTAAGCCGCATGCATTCTACTCAAGAGTGGAATGCATATGACTTACAGCACACGCAGTCCACTCAGATTACACTCGCCCAACTCACGAGTGGGCGGGTGTGAATTTTGCTAGTTTTCCGTTTCAGACACGGACTGCATGAAGCGGCATTGCTTCGGCATTCGTCGCCCGTTCACGATGAACATCACAGACAACAGCGGGCAACACCTGCTCCAGCTGTACCGGCCGTTCCGCTGTGCCGGCTGGCTGGGATGGTGTTGCTGTCTCATGGAAATGGACATCATGAGCCCCCCTGGCGTGTCTATTGGCACAGTCAAACAAAGGTCAGTGCATGTATTATTACGACTCTTAAAGGCATCAGGTTTCAGGTATGCACAGAAATATTTATTTTGGATTTGCATCGTATTTCTGAACCAAGTTAACGCCAGAAGTTTTGTTTAAAAAAAAATATGTTAATAATGAAAATCTCCTTAGAAGTAATTCAATTTTATCAAATAAAATAGTGTGTTTGTGCCATGGTACGTAACTCACTGTGGGGAGGAAGTGTGTATTCGTGCACGGTTAGCTCAGTCGGTTAGAGCGACGGTACGGTAAACCAGAGGTCCCGGGTTCGAGCCCCGGGCCGGTGCACATTTTTCTCGCCCTGTAACATTTGGTTAAAAAAAATTCTGTGCATGAGATGAAAAAGCACATATTGAATATCTGAGACACTATAGGAATGAATGGCCTTTTTGTGGAATTTATCGGGGTATAAACTTGGAAAAGTCGCGGGAATACTGGACGTAAGGCCTAGGCCATTCATTCCTTATAATTCCAGCATTTGAAATAAATTCATCAAGAAAATGTGTTTATTTTCCGTTTTCTTAAGAATTATTTTAACTGCGCCTGACGGTTACGGAAAGTAGTTCGGCATGGAGTTTACTGGGATATCAATTTTGGACGGAGACTTGCAACGGACCAATCAAATGCTAGGGAATTGTGTAAATATTTTTGTGCTGGAATTATATCCCCGATAAATTCAACAAAAAGGCCATTCATTCCTTATAATTCCAGCATTTGAAATAAAGTCATCAAGGAATTATTTGAACTGCGCCTCACGGTAACGGAAAGTAGTTTGGCGTGGGAGTTTACTGGGATATAAATGTTGGACAGATACTTGCTATGGGTCAATCAAATGTTAGGGAATTGTGTAAATATTTTTGTGCTGGAATTATCGTGACTTAAATGTCAGGAAATATTGTCATCATTGTTATTTCATAGGAAAAACACGCTTTGGCAGCCGATGGAATCCTGCCAAAGCATGTTTTCATGGAGGAAAATAGAAAATAAGAAAAAACTGTATGGGCTGGCTCAGTAGCCGATTTCACCAAAATTGCAAAGTATACTTATCTTGCTATGTACACTTTGAGGGAGAAATTTTCAATTTAAGGATAAATTTATTAATTTTTATTATTCTGAATTTATTACATTATCACAGCCATTTTGACTGTGATAATGTAATAAATTCAGTATAATAATTCTGCATACTTTTAATCATCAAATATTTGCAGTTGTTAGTTCTATATGAAATAATGCATTTCGGGAAAATAAATGATTACTCCTTCAAAGTATACTTAGCTAGATAAGTATGCTTTGCAATTTTGATGAAATCGGCTACTGATGGTGTTGCTGTCTCATAGACATGGACATATTGAGTCCAGCGGGCGCGTCCATCGGCACAGTCAAACAAAGGTTTGTATAACACTTAACGACACCGTGTCTCCGATATACACAGAAAGTGGATTTATTTTGGACATGATATTTCTAACCAAATTGTCGCCAAAAGAAAATCAGGTTTTTTTTTAAAAGTATTTGAATAATGAAAATGTTCGTAGAATTTGAGGAAATAAAATGTTTTCACCCACTGTCAGTTGGTTCACATTGACCTTGCTGACCGTGACCTTCGTGTCGTCAATTTTTTATGTACGTCCAGATGTTGAATATCTCCTTATCCAATCATTACCAAACTTCATGGTCACTTCATTACCGAAAGTTATGTAATTATTCAATTCTGCTTGAGGAGGAAATATGGGATTTGACTGTTAACCCGGCCTAACATGACATCAATAAATAAATAAATAACATTACAGCTGGACACCGTGGACGCCCAAGTACGAGGTATGCGACGCCCACGGCAACAAGGTGTTCACGATCACTGGTGAATGTTGCTACTTCGTCTGGTGCACGGACATTTCCTTCACGGTAACTACCATGATCATATATTACACACTACAATGTGACAAAGTGAATCAATTGTAAAATATTCAGCAGTTGTGCGAATGAAGCGTAAAAGATTGCCAAACGTTGTTCGAATCAAGCATAAAATATGCACAAAAGTTGAGCGAATGAAGCGTAAAATGTGGCCAAAAGTTGTGGGAATCAAGCATAAAATATGCCCAAAAGTTGTGCGACTGAAGCTTAAAATGTGGCCAAAAGTTGTGCGAATGAAGCATAAAATGTGGCCAAAAGTTGTGGGAATCAAGCATAAAATATGGTCAAAAGTTGTGCGAATGAAGCGTAAAATGTGACCAAAAGTTGTGCGAATCAAGCATAAAATATGGCCAAAAGTTGTGCGAATCAAGCGTAATATGTGGCCAAAAGTTGTGCGAATGAAGCATAAAATATGGCCAAAAGTTGTGCGAATGAAGCGTAAAATGTGGCCAAAAGTTGTGTGAATCAAGCATAAAATATGGCCAAATGTTGTGCGACTGAAGCGTAAAATGTGCCCAAAATGTGTACAAATGAAGCGTAAAATATGGCCAAAAGTTGTGCGAATGAAGCGTAAAATGTGGCCAAAAGTTGTGCGAATCAAGCATAAAATATGGCCAAAAGTTGTGCGAATGAAGCGTAAAATGTGGCCAAAAGTTGTGCGAATCAAGCATAAAATATGGCCAAAAGTTGTGCGAATGAAGCGTAAAATGTGGCCAAAAGTTCTGTGAAACGAGCATAAAATATGGCAAAAAGTTGTGCGAATGAAGCGTAAAATGTGCCCAAAATGTGTACAATTGAAGCATAAAATATGGCCAAAAGTTGTGCGAATGAAGTGTAAAATGTGCCCAAAAGGTGTACAAATGAAGCGTAAAATATGGCCAAATGTTGTGCGAATGAAGCGTAAAATGTGCCCAAATGTTTTACCAATGAAGCGTAAAATATGGCCAACAGTTGTGCGAATGAAGTCCAAAATATGGCAAACAGTTGTGCGAATGAAGCATAAAATGTGCCCAAAAGTTGTGCGAATCAAGCATAAAATATGGCCAAAAGTTGTGCGAATCAAGCATAACATATGGCCAAAAGTTGTGCGAACTGATTTTCGTAGGTGGACCATAATGAATGCAGCCCTATCATTTGAGAGGGTGAGTCCGAGCCATTGCAATGCATGTCTGTACTCAGTGCTTAGATTTCTCGTCACTGTGCTTTCATTAACAGGATTTTCATTTAAATGTGGCTATGGGTTTTGCGACCAGTTTTGCAGTCTGATCAGGATCTGCACTGTTCGTCATACCATCAATGACACACCTGTCATACTTCTAACAAGCAATATAGCTCGTTATCAGACTACAGGAGTGGGCTATTTGATCAGGAGCTACACTGGTGACAAATTCTATAATTCCCATTTCTCCAGTCACAGCCATAAATTACTCCGTAAAAATGATATTAAATTCCTGAAATTGGTCTTTCTTTGTCTCTGTAAAAAAAATCCTAAAATATTCATAAAAAAATCAAAAGCAATTCCTGAAAATCAATATTACATGTACTGAAAGCACTGGCCATGGGCCTATTCTGTTTCTTGCATCGCCACAATACATTTTCCAGGTATCGGATACGACTGGTGTGGAGGTTGGGAAGATCATTAAACACTGGTCTGGCTGCCGTGAACTGCTGGGTGGGGTGAATGACTTCAGGGTCCAGTGTAAGTTTCACTGTTAAAACTGCCGCCAACATTTTGATGAAATAGTGCTGTGCCAAACCAATTGCCAGAGCTCCAGATAAGTTTTGTATCTAAAGAGTATTATACCCCCAGATTTCAAATTCATTGCGTATTTTACTTTTACAAATGTATTATTGATTTTCTTCGTTATTAAATGGGAAACTTATTTCAGCTGCAAAAAGTAAACACCGTTCCTTTTTGCAGCTCAACTAAGTAAATTTTAACTTTATTACTGTATTTTCACTACTCAATTTGAAAATCAATGCATATTTTCACATTTCTGTGAGTATTTTTGTACTCACACTTTTGATAATCAGTGCGTATTTAGCTAAAATAAGTGTGTAAAATACGCCAATATGCACCTTATCTGGAGTTCTGAACTTCATACTCAGTATAACCCTATAATAAATGAATAGAATTATGTTCATTGTTAATAAAATAATGAGAAAAATGATGCCGGTGTGCATCTGATAATTTCAGTTTAAATACCTCCATAGTAACGTTTTAGCTAGTTGAATGTGTTGAACAAACTGAACTCATCATATATGGAATCAAAAATGTTTTTTGTTTTGTGCAAAATTTAATAATTGCGAAAATGTGATTATTTCCAATATTTGTCTATAAGGCCTAATGGAATATTGCCTTCCAAAATGGCCGTCAGTGTTACTTTTATCCCGTCAACACCGTACGTATGTGCCGCGAAACATTTTAGCTCAGCTATTCGAAGAATAGTTAGAGCTTATGTTGTCACCCCGGCGTCGGCGTCAGGTTTTTAGTCAAGCTTGTATATGCAATACTACTGGCCCTACATCCACCATACTTGAACAACTTCATCTCCTAGTGATGTACATCAATAACCCCTGATCTATATTTGACCTTGAACTACATTTCCTCTTGATTACTTAGTTAATTCCCCTTGGTTAAGGTTTTTAGTCAACCTTGGTTAAGGTTTTAGTCAAGCTTGTACATGGAATACGATTGTGCATACAGACACCATACTTGGACAACCTTTTCTCATCGGGATGTACATCAATAACCCCTGATCTATATTTGACCTTGACCTACATTTCCTCTTGAATTACATAGTTAATTCCCCTTGGTTAAGGTTTTAGCTCGACTATTCGAACAATAGTTAGAGCTTATGTTGTCACCCCAGCGTCGGCGTCGGCGTCGACGACACCGTCACGCCATGGTTAAGGTTTTTAGTCAAGCTTGTATATGCAATACTACTGGCCCTACACCCACCATACTTGGACAACTTCATCTCCTAGTGATGTACATCAATAACCCCTGATATATATTTGACCTTGACCTACATTTCCTCTTGAATTACTTAGTTAATTCCCCTTGGTTAAGGTTTTTAGTCAAGCTTGTGTATGGAATACTCCTGGCCCTACACCCACCATACTTGGACAACTTCATCTCCTAGTGATGTACATCGACAACCCCTGACCTATATTTGACATTGACCTACATTTAACCTTGAAATACTTACTTAAGTCCCCTTGGTTAAGACTTTTAGTCAAGCTTGTATATGGAATAGTCCTGGCCCTACACCCACCATACTTGGACAACTTCATCTCTTAGTGATGTGCATCAACAACCCCTGACCTATATTTGACATTGACCTACATTTAACCTTGAATTACTTACTTAATTCCCCTTGGTTAAGGTTTTTAGTCAAATCTTGGTTAAGGTTTTTAGTCAAGCTTGTACATGGAATACTATTATGCATACAGACACCATACTTGGACAACCTTTTCTCATAGTGATGTTCATCAATAACCCCTGATCTATATTTTACCTTGACCTACATTTCCTCTTGAATTACTTAGTTAATTCTCCTTGGTTAAGGTTTTTAGTCCAGCTTGTAGATGGAATACTCCTGGCCCTACACCAACCATACTTGGACAACTTCATATCCTAGTGCTGTACATCAACAACCCCTGACCTATATTTGACATTGACCTACATTTAACCTTGAATTACTTACTTAATTCCCCTTGGTTAAGTTTTTTTAGTCAAGCTTGTACATGGAATACTATTGTGCATACAGACACCATACTTGGACAAACTTTTCTCATAGTGATGTACATCAATAACCCCTGATCTATATTTCACCTTGACCTACATTTCCTCTTGAATTACTTAGTTAATTCTCCTTGGTTAAGGTTTTTAGTCAAGCTTGTAGATAGAATACTCCTGGCCCTACACCAACCATACTTGGACAACTTCATCTCCTAGTCATGTACATCAACAACCCCTGACCTATATTTGACCTTGACCTACATTTAACCTTCAATTACTTAGTTAATTCCCCTTGGTTAAGGTTTTTAGTCAACCTTGGTTAAGGTTTTTAGTCAAGCTTGTAGATTGAATACTATTGTGCATACAGACACCATACTTGGATAATTTTTGTCGCGCCCACTTGCGGAAAGCGCGATATAGTCGGCACTTTGGCGTACGTCCGGTTAAAGTTTTTGGTTAAGTTGTTTGGTTAAGTTTTTTTGTTAAAGTTTTTGGTTAAGTTCTTTGGTTAAAGTTTTTGGTTAAGATTTTTGGTTAAAGTGTCTGGTTAAGTTTTTTGGTTAAGTTTTTTGGTTAAAGTTTTTCGTTATACTATATCTCTGCAACTGCTTTGCCCATTACCTTGAAACTTCACATGGGTGTTTATCATCATCTATATTTTCATTCTACGCCCCTCCCGTGCAGCCCCTGTGCCCAATGTCAAGGTCAAATTACTTTGAAGTTTTTGGTTAAGTTTTTTGGTTAAGTTTTTTGGTTAAAGTTTTTCGTTGTACTATATCTCTGCAACTGCTTTGCCCATTACCTTGAAACTTCACATGGGTGTTTATCGTCATCTATATTTTCATTCTATCCCACTCCCGTGCGGCCCCTGTGCCCAATGTCGAGGTAAAATTACTTTGAAGTTTTTGGTTAAGTTTTTTGGTTAAAGTTTTTGGTTAAGTTTTTTGGTTAAGTTTTTTGGTTAAAGTTTTTCGTTATACTATATCTCTGCAACTGCTTTGCCCATTACCTTGAAACTTCACATGGGTGTTTATCATCATCTATATTTTCATTCTACCCCACTCCCGTGCGGCCCCTGTGCCCAACCAATGTCAAGGTCAAATTACTTTGAAGATTTTGGTTAAGTTTTTTGGTTAAAGTTTTTGGTTAAGTTCCTTGGTTAAGTTTTTTGGTTAAAGTTTTTCGTTATACTATATCTCTGCAACTGCTTTGGCCATTACCTTGAAACTTCACATGGGTCACATCATCTATATTTTCATTCTACCCCCCTCCCGTGCGGCCCCTGTGCTGAACCAATGTCAAGGTCAAATTATTTGAAGTTTTTGGGTAAGTTTTTTGGTTAAAGTTTTTGGTTAAGTTTTTTGGTTAAAGTTTTTCGTTATACTATATTTCTGCAACTGCTTTGCCCATTACCTTGAAACTTCACATGGGTGTTTATCATCATCTATATTTTCATTCTACCCTCCTCCCGTGCGGCCCCTGTGCCCAATGTCAAGGTCAAATTACTTTGAAGTTTCTCGGTTAAGTTTTTTGGTTAAAGTTTTTGGTTAAGTTGTTTGGTTAAGTTTTTTGGTTAAGTTCTTTGGTTAAAGTTTTTGGTTAAGTTTTTTGGTTAAGGTTTTTGGTTAAAGTTTTTGGTTAAGATTTTTGGTTAAGTTTTTTTGTTAAAGTTTTTCGTTATACTATATCTCTGCAACTGCTTTGCCCATTATCTTGAAACTTCACATGGGTGTTTATCATCATCTATATTTTCATTCTACCCACCTCCCGTGCGGCCCCTTTGTCCACTGTCAAGGTCAAATTACTTTGAAGTTTTTGGTTAAGTTTTTTGGTTAAAGTTTTTTGTTATACTATATTTCTGCAACTGATTTGCCCATTACCTTGAAACTTCACATGGGTGTTTATCATCATCTATATTTTCATTCTACCCCCTCCCGTGCGGCCCCTGTGCCCAATGTCAAGGTCAAATTACTTTGAAGTTTTTGGTTAAGTTTTTTGGTTAAAGTTTTTGGTTAAGTTTTTTGGTTAAGTTTTTTGGTTAAAGTTTTTGGTTAAATATTTTGGTTAAAGTTTTTCGTTATACTATATCTCTGCAACTGCTTTGCCCATTACCTTGAAACTTCACATGGGTGTTTATCATCATCTATATTTTCATTCTACCCCACACCCGTGCGGCCCCTGTGCCCAATGTCAAGGTCAAATTACTTTGAAGTTTTTGGGTAAGTTTTTTGGTTAAGTTTTTTTGGTTAAAGTTTTTCGTTATACTATATCTCTGTAACTGCTTTGCCCATTACCTTGAAACTTCACATGGGTGTTTATCATCATCTATATTTTCATTCTACCCCCCTCCCGTGCGGCCCCTGTGCCCAATGTCAAGGTCAAATTACTTTGAAGTTTTTGGTTAAGTTTTTTGGTTAAAGTTTTTGGTTAAGTTTTTTGGTTAAGTTTTTTGGTTAAAGTTTTTGGTTAAGTATTTTGGTTAAAGTTTTTCGTTATACTATATCTCTGCAACTGCTTTGCCCATTACCTTGAAACTTCACATGAGTGTTTATCATCATCTATATTTTCATTCTACCCCACTCCCGTGCGGCCCCTGTGCGCAATTTCAAGGTCAAATTACTTTGAAGTTTTTGGTTAAGTTTTTTGGTTAATGTTTCTGGTTAAGTCTTTTGGTCAAGTTTTTTGGTTAAAGTTTTTTCGTTATACTATATCTCTGCAACTGCTTTGCCCATTACCTTGAAACTTCATATGGGTGTTTATCATCATCTATATTTTCATTCTACCCCCCTCCCGTGCAGCCCCTGTGCCCAATGTCAAGGTCAAATTACTTTGAAGTTTTTGGTTAAGTTTTTTGGTTAAGGTTTTTTGGTTAAAGTTTTTCGTTGTACTATATCTCTGCAACTGCTTTGCCCATTACCTTGAAACTTCACATGGGTGTTTATCGTCATCTATATTTTCATTCTACCCCACTCCTGTGCGGCCCCTGTGCCCAATGTCGAGGTAAAATTACTTTGAAGTTTTTGGTTAAGTTTTTTGGTTAAAGTTTTTGGTTAAGCTTTTTGGTTAAGTTTTTTGGTTAAAGTTTTTTCGTTATTCTTATATCTTGCCAACTGCTTTGCCTTTACCTTGAAACTTTCACATGGGGTTTATCATCATCTATATTTTCTTTACCCCAACTCCCGTGCGGCCCCGTGGCCCAACCAATGTTTCAAGGTCAAATTACCCTTTGAAGATTTGGTTAAGTTTTTTGGTTTAAAGTTTTTGGTTAAGTTCCTTTGGTAGTTTTTTGTTAAGTTTTTCGTTATATATAAATTCTCTTTTGCAACAGGCTTTGGGCCCATTTCCTTGAAACTTCACATGGGTGCATACGTAATCTATATTTTCATTCCTACCCCACAATCCCGAGCGGCCCCTGTTGCCCAATCCAATGCCCCTCAAGGTCAAATTAACTTTGAAGATTTTTGAGGTTAATGTTTTTTGGTTTAAATGTTTTTGGTTAAGTTCTTTGCGGTTAAGTTTTTTTTGGTTAAAGTTTTTCGGTTATACTATATCTCTGCCAAACCTGGCTTTGGCCCATTACCATTGGAAAACTTCACATGGGTCACATCATCTATATTTTCAATTCTAACCCCACCCCCCTCCCTGCGGCCCCTGTGCCGAACCAATGTCAAGGTCAAATTTATTTGAAGTTTTTGGGTAAGTTTTTTTGGTTTAAAGTTTTTTGGTTAATTTTTTTGGTTAAGTTTTTCGTTATACTATATTTCTGCAACTGCTTTGCCCATTACCTGGGAAAGGCTTTCACATGGGTGTTTAATCATCATCTATAATTTTCATTCTACCCCCTACCCGTTGGGCGCCCCTGTTGCCCAATGTCAAGGGGGGGGTCAAATTTACTTTGAAGTTATCTCGGTTTAAGTTTTTTGGTTTATTAAAGTTTTTGGTTAAGGTTGTTTGGTTTAAAGTTTTTTTGTTAAGTTCTTTGGTTTTTAAAGTTTTTGGTTAAGTTGGTTAAAGGTTTTTGGTTTAAAGGGGGGGGGAGTTTTTGGTTAAGATTTTTGGTTAAGTTTTTTTTGTTAAAGTTTTTCGTTTATACTAAATCTGGGGCTGCAACGCTTTGCCCATTATCTTGAAACTTCACATTTTGGGTTGGGGGTTGTTTTTCATCATCTATATTTTTCATTCATCACCCACCTCCCGTGCGGCCCCCTTTGTGTCAAGGTCAAATTAATTTGAAAAGTTTTTGTTAAGTGGGGGTTTTTTGGTTAAAGTTTTTTGTTAATACTATATTTCTTGCAAACTGATTTGCCCACACCTTGAAACTTCACATGGGTGTTTTTATCATCATTCTATATTTTCATTCTACCCGCCCCCTCCCGTGCGGCCCCTGTGCCCCATAAGTCAAGGTCAAATTACTTTTTTTGAAGTTTTTGGTTAAGGTTAATTTTTTGTTTTGGTTAAAGTTTTTTTGGTTAAAGTGTTAAGTTTTTTTGGTTAAAGGTTTTTTGGTTAAAGTTTTTGGTTAAATATTTGGTTTTTTTAAAGTTTTTTCGTTATACTATATCTCTGCAACTGCTTTGCCCATTACTTGAAACTTCACATGGGTGTTTTTTATCATCATCTATTTTTACATTCTACCCCACCACCCCGTGCGACCCCTGTCCCATGTCAAGGCAAATTAAATTTGAAGGTTTTTTGGGTAAGTTTTTGGTTAAGTTTTTTTGGTTAAAGTTTTTCGTTTTATACTATATCCTGTAACTGCTTTGCCCATACCTTGAAACTTCACATGTGGTGTTTATCATCATCTATATTTTCATTCTTTACCCCCTCCCGTGCGGCCCTGTGCCCCCAATGTCAAGGTCAAAATTACTTTGAAGTTTTTTGGTTAATTGTTTTTTTGGTTAAAGTTTTTGGTTTAAGTTTTTTGGTTAAGTTTTTTGGTTTAAAGTTTTTGGTTAAAGTATTTTGGTTTAAAGTTTTTCGTTATACTATATCTCTGCAACTGCTTTGCCCATTACCCCTTGAAACTTCACATGGAGTGTTTATCATCATCTATATTTTCATTCTACCCCACTCCCTGCGGATGTGGCGCAATTTCAGGGCAATATTCTTTGAAGGTTTTTTGGTTAAGTTTTTTGGATTAATGTTTTATGGGTTAAGTCTTTTTGGTCAAGTTTTTTGGGTTAAAGTTTTTTTTCGTATACTATATCTCTGCAACTGCTTTGCCCATTACCTTGAAACTTCATTTAAAGGGTGTTTATCATCACTATATTTTTCATTCGACCCCCCTCCCGTGCAGCCCCTGGCCCACAATGTCAATTGGTCAAATTACTTTGAAATTTTTGTTTTTTTGGTTTAAGTTTTATTTGGTTAAGGTTTAATAGGTTAAAGTTTTTCGTTTGTACTATATCTCTGCAACTGCTTTTGCCCATTACCTTGAAACTTCACTGAGGTGTTTATTCGTCATCTATATTTTCATTCTACCCCACACCTGTGCGGGCCCCTGTGCAAAATGTCGAGGTAAAAATTACTTTGAAGTTTTTTGGGTTAAGTTTTGGTTTAAAGTTTCTGGTTTAAGCTTTTTGGTTAAGTTTTTTGGTTAAAGTTTTTCGTTATACTATATCTCTGCAAACTGCTTTGCCCATTACCTTAAACTTTCACCATGGGTGTTTATCATCATCTATATTTTCATTCCCACCCCACACCGTGCGCCCCCTGTGCCCAACCAATGTCAAGGTCAAATTCCTTTGAAGCATTTTTTTGGTTTAAGTTAATTTGGTTAGTTTTTGGAGTTCTTTGGTTAAGTTTATTGGTTAAAGTTTTTCGTTTGACTATATCTCTGCAACTGCTTTGCCCATTACCTTGAAACTTCACATGGGTGTTTTACGTCATCTATATTTTTCATTCTATTCTTATTCCCCTCTCCCCTGTGCGCCCCTGCCCAACCCAATGTCAAGGTCAAAATTACTTTGAAGTTTTTGTTAAGTTTTTTGGTTAAAGTTTTTGGTTAAGTTCATTTTGTTAATTTTTTGGTTAAAGTTTTTTCGTTATACTATATCTCTGCAACTGCTTTGCCCATTTACCTTGAAACTTCACATGGGTGTTTATCATCATCTATATTTTTCATTCTAAACCCACCATTCCCGTCGGCCCCCTGTGGCCCCAACCAATTGTCAAGTCAAATTTATTTGAAATTTTGGCTTAAGTTTTTTTGGTTAAAGTGTTATAAGTTCTTTGGGTTAAGATTAAATTTTTTCGTTAGCTATAATTTCTGCAACTGCTTTTTGGCCCATTACCTTGAACTTAACATGGGTGTTTATCGTCATCTATATTTCATTCTAAGGGACTTCCCGTGCGACCCCCGCCTGTCCCAACCAAATTGTTTTCTAGGTTCATAGGTTTTTTGAAGATTTTTGAATTAAGTTTTTTGGTTAAAGTTTTTGGAATAAGTTAAACTTTTTGGTTAGTTTTTTTGGCTTAAAGTTTTTCGTTATACTATATCTCTGCAACTGCTTTGCCATTATCTTGAAACTTCACATGGGTCACATCATCTATATTTTCATTCTACCCCACACCCCGTGCGGCCCCTGTGCAATGAACCAATGTCAAGGTCAAATTACTTTGAAGTTAATTTTTAGGGTAAGTTTTTTGGTTAAGTTTTTTTGGTTAAAGTTTTTCGTTATACTATATCTGTAACTGCTTTGCCCATTACCTTGAAAACTACACATGGGTGTTTTTTATCATCATCTATATTTTCATTCTACCCCCCTCCCCGTGCGGGGCCCCTGTGCCAATGTCAAGGTCAAATTAACTTTGAAGTTTTTCGGTTAAGTTTTTTGTTTTTTAAAGTTTTTGTTAAGTTGTTTTTGGTTTAAGTTTTGGGTTAAGTTCTTTGTTTAAAGTTGGATAGGTTTTTGGTAAGGTTTTTGTTAAGGTGGTTAAGATTTTGGGTTAAAAGTTTTTTGTTAAAGTTTTCGTTAAGTCTATAAATTTTTTTCTCTGCTCTGCAACTGCTTTACCCATTACTTGAAACTTCACATGGTGTTTAACACATCTAAAATTTTCCATTCTACTCCCCACCACCCGTGCGGCCCCAGTGCCCAATCAAGGTCAAATTATTTAACTTTTGGAAAGTTTTTGGTTGGGTTAAGTTTTTTGGTAAGTTTTTTTTTGGTTTAAAGTTTTTTTCGTTTACTTATATATCTTTGTTAACTAGCTTTGCCCATTACCTTGTAAACGTCACATGGGTGTTTATCATAATCTATATTTTCATTCTACCCCCCTCCCCCGTGCGCCCCTGTGCCCAAGTCAAGGTCAAATTACTTTGAAGTTTTTTTGGTTAGTTTTTTGGTTAAAGTTTTTGTTAAGTTTTTTGGTTAAGTTTTTTTTGGTTAAAGGTTTTTGGTTAAAGTATTAATTGATAACGTTTTCGTTATACAAATTTTATTCTCCCTGCAACCCTGGGCTTTAAACCCACTTACCTTTTGAAACTTCCCACAAATTCAGGGTGTTTATCATCATCTATATTTTCTTTCTACCCCCCACTCCCGTGCGGCCCCTGCGCAATTTTTACAAGGTTCAAATTACCTTTGAAGTTTTTGGTTAAAGTTTTTTGGTTTAAATTTTTGGTTTCTTTTTTTGGTTAGTTTTTTCTTTTGGTTTTTCAAGTTTTTTTTTTGGTTAAAGTTTTTTCGTTATACCTATATCTTTGCAACTGCTTTGCCCATTACCTTGGAAACTTCATGGAGTTTATCATCAACTATATTTTCATTCACCCCCCTCCCGTGCAGGCCCCTGTGCAATGTCCAAGGTCAATTACTTTGAAGGTTTTTGTTAAGTTTTTTGGTTATGTTTTTTGGTTAAGTTTTTCGTTATGTGACTATATCTCTGCAACTGCTTTGCCCATTACCTTGAAACTTCACATGGTGTTTATCGTCATCTATTTTTCATTTTTCTACCCCCACTCCCGTGCGGCCCTGTGCCAAACCAATGTCAAGGTTTCAAATTACTTTGAAGATTTTGGGTTAAGTTTTTTGTTTTAAGTTTTGATTAAGTTCTTTGGTTAAGTTTTTTGGTTAAAGTTTTTTCGTTATACTATATCTCTGCAACTGCTTTGGCCCATTACCTTGAAACTTCACATGGGTCACCCATCATCTAATATTTTCATTCTACCCCCACTCCCTGCGGCCCCTGTGCTGAACCCAATGTCAAGGTCAAATTATTTGAAGTTTTTTGGCTAAGGTTTTTGTTAAATTTTTTGGTTAAAGTTTTTGGTTAAGTTTTTTTGGTTAAAGTTTTTCGTTATACCTAATATTTTCTGCAACTGCTTTGGCCCATTACCTTGAAACTTCACATGGGTGTTTATCATCATCTATATTTTCATTCTACCCTCCCTCCCCGTGCGTTCCCCTGTGCCCAATGTCAAGGTCAAATTACTTTGAAGGTTTTTCGGTTAAGTTTTTGGTTTAAAGTTTTTTGGTTAAGTTGTTTGGTTAAATGTTTTTTGGTTAAGTTCTTTAGTGGTTAAAAGTATATTTTTGGTTAAGTTTTTTTGTTTAAGGTTTTTGGTTTATTTAAAGTTTTTGGTTAAGATTTTTTGGTAAGTTTTTTTGTTAAAGTTTTTTCGTTATACTATATTCTCTGCAACTGCTTTGCCCCATTATCTTGAAACTTCACATGGGTGTTTATTTTCATCCACTATATTTTCATTCATCTACCCCCACACCCCGTGCGGAACCCCTGTGCCCAATGTCAAGGTACAAATTACTTTGAAGTTTTTGGGTAAGATTTTTTTGGTTAAGTTTTTTTGGTTAAAGTTTTTCGTTATACTATCTGTAACTGCTTGCCCATTACCTTGAAACTTCACATGGGTGTTTATCATCATCTATATTTTCATTCTACTCCCCCCCCACCGTGCGGCCCCTGTGCCTAATGTCAAGGTCAAATTACTTTGAAGTTTTTGGTTAAGTTTTTTGGTTAAAGTTTTTGGTTAAGTTTTTTGTTAGGTGATTGGTTTAAAAATTTATTTTTGGTTAAGTATTTTGGTTAAAGTTTTTTCGTTTTGTAACTATATCTCTGCAACTGCTTTGTTTGCCCATTACCTTGAAACTTCACATAGTGTTTATCATCATCTATATTTTCATTCTACCCCACTCCCGTGCGGCCCCTGTGCCCAATTTCAAGGTCAAATTACTTTGAAGTTTTTGGTTAAGTTTTTTTGGTTAATGTTTTTTGGTTAAGTCTTTTGGTCAAGTTTTTTTTGGTTTAAAAGTTTTTTTCGTTATACTATCTTTGCAACAGCTTTGTGCCCATTACCTTGAAAAACTTCATATGGATGTTTATCATCTATATTTTCATTCTACCCCCTCCCGTGCAGCCCCTGTGCCCCCAATGTCAAGGTCAAATTATACTTTGAAGTTTTTGGGTTTAAGTTTGTTTTTTGGTTAAGTTTTGTTTTTTGGTTAAGTTTTTCGTTGTACTATATCTCTGCAACTGCTTTGCCCATTACCTTGAAACTTCACATGGGAGTTTATCGTCATCTATATTTTTTCATTCTACCCCACTCCCGTGCGGCCCCTGTGCCCAATGTCGATTTTTGGTTAAATTACTTAAATTTTGAAACGATTAAATTTTGGTATAAGTTTTTTGGTTCAAGTTTTTGTTAAGTTTTTTTGGTTAAGTTTTTTATTTTTTTGGTTAAAAGATTTTTCTATTTTACTATCCCTCTGTGCAAACTGCTTTTGGTTTTGTTTTTTCCCATTACCTTGAAAACTTCACATGGGTGTTTATTTTATCATCATCTATATTTTCATTCTACCCCACTCCCGTGCGGCCCCTGTGCCCAACCAATTGTCAGGTCAAATTATTTACTTTGAAATTTTGTTTTGGTTATGTTTTTTTGGGGTTAAGTTTTTGGTTAAGTCTTTGGTTAAGTTTTTTGGTTAAAGTTTTTCGTTTATACATATCTCTGCAAACTGCTTTGGCCATTACCATTTGAAACTTCACATGGGTCACACATCTATATTTTCATTCCTACCCCTCCCGTGCGGCCCCTGTGATGAACCAATGTCAAGGTCAAATTATTTATGAAGTTTTTGGCTATGTTTTTTGGTTAAATTTTTTGGTTAAGTTTTTTGGTTAAAGTTTTTCGTTATACTATATTTCTGCAACTGCTTTGCCCATTACCTTGAAACTTCACATGGGTGTTTATCATCATTAATATTTTCATTTTTTCTACCCTCCTCCCGTGCGTCCCCTGTGCCCAATGTCAAGGTCAAATTACTTTTGAAGTTTTTGGTTAAGTTTGTTTGGTTAAGTTTTTTGGTTAAGTTCATTGGTTTTAAAGTTTTTGGTAGTTTTAAGTTTTTTGGTTAAGGTTTTTGGTTAAAGTTTTTGGTTAAGATTTTTGGTTAAGTTTTTTTGTTAAAGTTTTTCGTTATACTATATCTCTGCAACTGCTTTGCCCATTTATCTTGAAAACTTCACATGGGTGTTTATCATCATCTATATTTTCATTCTACCCACCTCCCGTGCGGCCCCTGTGCCCACTGTCAAGGTCAAATTACTTTGAAGTTTTTTGGTTAAGTTTTTGGGTAAAGTTTTATTGTTATCTATATTTCTGCAACTGATTGCCCATTACCTTGAAACTTCACATGGTTGTTTATCATCATCTATATTTTCATTCTACCCCCTCCGTGCGGCCCCCCCCCTGTGCCAATGTCAAGGTCAAATTACTTTGAAGTTTTTGGTTAAGTTTTTTGGTTAAAGTTTTTGGTTAAGTTTTTTAGTTAAGTTTTTTGGTTTAAAAGTTTTTCGATATACTATATCTCTGCAACTGCTTTTGCCCCATTACCCTTTGAAACTTCACTTGGGTGTTTATCATCATCTATATTTTCATTCTACCCCACACCCGAGCGGCCCCTGTGCCCAATGTCAAGGTCAAATTACTTTGAAGTTTTTTTGTAAGTAATTTTTTGGTTAAGTTTTTTGTTTTTTTTTTGGTTAAAGTTTTTCGTTATACTATATCTCTGCAACTGCTTTTGGCCCATTACCTTTGAAACTTCACATGGGTTGTTTATCATTATCTAATATTTTTTTCATTCTACCCCCCCTCCCCGTGCGGCCCCTGTGCCCAATGTCAAGGTCAAATTACTTTGAAGTTTTTGGTTAAGTTTTTTGGTTTAAAGGTTGTTTTTTGGTTAAGTTTTTTGTTTTGGTTTTAAGTTTTTTTGGTTATAGTTTTTTTGGTTAAGTATTTTTGGTTAAAGTTTTTTCGTTATACTATATCTCTGCAACTGCTTTGCCCATTACCTTGAAACTTCACATGAGTGTTTATCATCATCTATATTTTCATTCTACCCCACTCCCGTGCGGCCCCTGTGCGCAATTTCAAGGTCAAATTACTTTGAAGTTTTTGGTTAAGTTTTTTGGTTAAAGTTTTTGGTTAAGTCTTTTGGTCAAGTTTTTTGGTTAAAGTTTTTTCGTTATACTATATCTCTGCAACTGCTTTGCCCATTACCTTGAAACTTCACATGGGTGTTTATCATCATCTATATTTTCATTCTACCCCCCTCCCGTGCGGCCCCTATGCCCAATGTCCAGGTCAAATTACGAAGTTTTTGGTTAAGTATTTTGGTTAAAGTTTTTGGTTAAGTTTTTTGGTTAAAGTTTTTCGTTATACTATATCTTTTTTGTTAGTGTCCATGCCTCGCCACAAGGCGCGACATGCAGGCCGCGGCCATCTAGTTTCTCATAGGGATGTACATCAATAACCCCTGACCTATATTTTACCTTCACCTACATTTAACCTTGAATTACTTACTTATTTCCACTTGGTTAGGTTTGTACTCAAACTTGGTTAATGTTTATAGTCAAGCTTGTATATGAAATACTCCTGGGCCTACAGCAACCATACTTGGCCAACTTCATCTCCTAGTGATGTACATCAATAATCCCTGACCTATATTTGACATTGACCTACTTTTATCCTTGGATTACTTAGTTATTTCCCCTTGGTTAAGGTTTTTAGTCAAGCTTGTATATGGAATACTCCTGGGCCTACAGCAACCATACTTGGAAAACTTCATCTCCTAGTGATGTACATCAATAACCCCTGACCTATATCTGCCATTGACCTACATTTAACCTTGAATTATTTACTTAATTTCTCTTGGTGATGGTTTTTAGTCAACCTTGGTTAAGGTTTTTATGCAGGCCGCGGCCACCTTGTTTGTCAAGCTATGTGTACATCGACAACCCTCGTAGTGGAGCTCTGCTGTTCTCCTACAGCTCTTGTTTATATTCTGTCAATACGACCTAATCACTGCATATGAATATGTGATGTGGCTGGGGTTGTATTTTTGCATTTTACAGCCATTTGTATGTGTTGACGGGATAAATAGAATAGTAGGTTAGTGCAGTGAATGGGAAAAAATATCTGGCACGGCACAGAAACGGGATGGGCGAGGCTCTGCCTTGCCAGATATGTTTACCCATTCACGGCACTAATCTACCATTCTCTATGTATCCAACAAAGGGAAGTAACTTTTACTGATATGGGAACTATGTATTCACATTGTATGGGCGGACGGGGACAGCTTGTCCACACAATGACAGCAATAACCAACTTCTGATTTGCTGTTTTACCTTATAGTGGCAATAGGAAGAACCCAATTACATTTAAAAATGTCCTGTTTCTGGATTTTAATTTTGACATTCTGGGGGCCGTTTCACTAAACTTCATACGACTAAAATGTTTGTAAGTGCAAAATTATGATAGTCTGTAAATTTCACATTAACGTTGTTTTCTTGTAAACAATTATTGGATTTAAATTTACTGAGCATAGGCTGCATATGCAGCATATGCTTAATGAATGTAAATCCATCAATTGAAATTTCCAGACGTTCCTAAATTTGCACTTACGAACATTTTAGTCGTATGAAGTTTGGTGAAACGGCCCCTGCTTGACTGATCTAAACCCAGTGAGTTAATTTTCCTTATTGGCTGGCCATGCCTCGACAGGCATATATTGTGACCGTCAGTATTCTTGTTTCACTGGACTTAGCTTTACTTTCCGAAGATTATGGATAGCCTATGTCATCCACATCGGCATTGGCGTCTGGTAAAGTTTTTGGTCAAGTTTATATCTTCAATACTATTATCGTACTTACCCATAATCTTGAGCCAGTGGTATGTATCACAACCCACTGCCAAACTCATGACTTTCAATTAGCTTTGACCTACTATTGTCCATTTAATTAGCAATTCTCCTTGGTTACAGTCTGTCTGTCTGACTACTGGTTCTCTATCATGCCGTGCCAAATCCACGACCCTCACACCACTGCTAACCCCAAGGTCACAATCGTAGTGCATTCACAGACTTAAAATTTGGGGAAATTTGTTTTAATTTCTGTTTCCTTTCACACAGCTTCTTGATATTCGTCTTATGACAACTCTTGTTACCATTTACTTATGATTTGGATATTCCTCCTCTTTGTAGGAGTAGCCAGGTTGACCTGGGGATTTTACATGTATAGCCAACCCTCTCTAGCCCACACAAAACAGTCTGACTATAGCTGAGGCTGAGCTTCGATGAGGATAAATTAATATAAAGGTCCAATCCCGAGCACAAAACCCTGTGAACGCTCTAGAAGTGGGGCAAACATCGAAGTAATAAACACATATTTCTAAAGAAATGCCAAATCAACCGCATTATACACGGCATCTACGGATGCGTGATCATGTGGTATAAACACCCGTTTTATTGACCGTTAAGAGACAAAATGACCAATCCTCTGTTTCAGTCCCGCCGGAGCTCGATGTTTTCAAGAAGACTTTGCTGCTGGGAGCGACATTTCTGATCGACTTCGTATATTTCGAAAACATGAAGAATTAAATTGATCAACCTTACAGACCACACGACAAGTGTTTACAAACACTGTAGATCCTGATGAGACGGCTAATCACTATGATATACAGTATTTGTTAATTTTAGATTTTAAACTGATACTTTTCAGAGTAATTGAATGCATGTAGTCCAACATTATCATGGAACTGTTTATGTTATATATTTGACGTGGACTTTTCCATTCTAATTTTTGGATTGGATTAACCCTTTCACCCCTAAGTATAAACTGGAATGGAATTTGATATATTCATTTTGCAACCAATCTAATTGTCATACAATTATTTTCAGACAAGCCCATTTGTGAAAAGGGTGTGTTTTTGTTCTCGAAAATATGAAAATTACAAAAAACGTGCAGATCCTGATGAGACGGCTCGTTACGAGCCGGCTCATCTGGATCTACACTGTTTGCCAATACCACTTTACAGGCCTGTGGTGTTGAAAGGGTTAATCAAATGAGAGGCAGTATTTTAGTATTTCAAAACCAACAAGAATAGACCTCTAAATAACTGACATGGACCAGTCCAAGCTACCCCATCTTTCAGATATTTTCTGAAAAATACTGACAAATATTGTGAATGCTGATCAGATGGCTCGTTACGTTATACATGTATTTGTAATTATATTGTATTTTTACCAGGTTGGGTTGACTAGGGAGAAAAAAAACATCCATTATGGCTTTTATTTAACACAATATACGCTATCCCGGGTGTGTGTTATTCCCAGTATTTACATTGTATTTGTGATAGTTTTGTTACTGTTCACTTCATGGAAATCTGCATTACTGATGTCAAACATGACAGACCAATCAATACCATTGCAGTGCAAATCTATATACCAGAAAATCAACCGTAAAATAGAGATTTAACTCGTGCTAATGAAAAATTGGGATTTTTTTTTCTTGTTTCTCCGATAAAGTATAATGTTGTTGCCACTCAGTTGAACCATCTCGTCGTGATGGTTCAAATGAGTGGTAACAAAGTATATATTTTCATTGAGAAATATTGACACTGTCATTAAATTCATAATGGAAACGCCCATTCAATGTATTGCGTTTATATCCCAGTACATTACATTAGCCCCACGTGACGTAGTGCGAACTTGTTGATTTGTTAAAGTTTGTTTGACATCATTAAAATACGTGTAAATGTTCATCGTCATTGTCAATAACGTCACGCTATGAATTGCGACGAAATGACGTAAAACAATAAGATTCCTAATTTTTATACTGTAGTTGGTTATTTACATTTGTTTATCTACCCGAAAACGCAATACAAATATATGTACGGGTAATAAAATCATGGGCAGTTGCGTTTACTGTAGTATGAAAAACAATTGGTCTGTTTAAAGTTTGCGAGGAGTCTATCGTACTCCATGCACTTTAAACAGACCAAATGTTTTTCTAACTACAGTAAACGCAACAGCCCATGATTTTATTTCTTAAATAAAGAAAGTAGAAAAAAGTTGATTTTTTATTCCTGTGAGTCAATATTGTGCATGATTTGGGAAAAGTTAATTTTTTATTCCTGTGAGTCAATATTGTGCATGATTTGGGTTCCCATGTACATGTATAGCAATGTCATTCGTTAACTCATTAAAGACAGGATACAATTATAGTAGTATGAAACTTTTTAGGGGGGGAAATGTATTTTCTTCATTTCATCTCTAAAGTATACGTTGTTACAACTCATTTGAACCGTCTCGACGAGACGGTTCAAATGAGTGGTAACAACATATACTTTTATGGAGAAATAAACAAAATGAGATTTTTTCAACAAACATTATCGTACCCTTAGACTGAAATGGATTAAATGTACTGTATCTCAGATGATGTGGCTGATATTCAATATGTGGTTTTTCGCTTCATGGGTCTCATGTATAGTGCAATAGCAATGTCATTCGTAAACCCATGGGAGACCGGATACAATTATAGTAGTATGAAACTTTTTTATTTTTAGGGGGGAAAATCCCTATTTTCCTTTTTCTTCATTTCATCTCCAAAGTATATGTTGTTACCGCTCATTTGAACTGTCTGGACGAGACAGTTCAAATGAGTGGTAACAACATATACGTTTATGTAGAAATAAACAAAATGAGATTTTTTCAACAAATGTTCTCGTACCCTTAGACTGAAATGGATTAAATGTACTGTATCTCAGATGATGTGGCAGATATTCAATATGTGGTTTTTCGCTTCATGGTTCTCATGTATAGTGCAATAGCAATGTCATTCGTAAACCCATGGGAGACCGGATACAATTATAGTATTATGAAACTTTTTAGGGGGGAAAATCCCTATTTTCTTCATTTCATCTCCAAAGTATATGTTGTTACCACTCATTTGAACTGTCTGGACGAGACAGTTCAAATGAGTGGTAACAACATATACGTTTATGTAGAAATAAACAAAATGAGATTTTTTCAACAAATGTTCTCGTACCCTTAGACTGAAATGGATTAAATGTACTGTATCTCAGATGATGTGGCAGATATTCAATATGTGGTTTTTCGCTTCATGGGTCTCATGTATAGTGCAAATAGCAATGTCATTCGTAAACCCATGGGAGACCGGATACAATTATAGTAGTATGTACTTTTTGAAACTAGGGGGGAAAATCCTATTTTTCTTCATTCATCACCAAAGTATATGTTGTTACCACTCATTGAACTGTCTGGACGAGACGGTTCAAATGAGTGGTAACAAACATATACGTTTATGTAGAAATAAACAAAATGAGATTTTTTCAACAAATGTTCTCGTACCCTTAGACTGAAATGGATTAAATGTACTGTATCTCAGATGATGTGGCAGATATTCAATATGTGGTTTTTCGCTTCATGGGTCTCATGTATAGTGCAATAGCAATGTCATTCGTAAACCCATGGGAGACCGGATACAATTATAGTAGTATGAAACTTTTTAGGGGGGAAAATCCTATTTTCTTCATTTCATCTCCAAAGTATATGTTGTTACCACTCATTTGAACCGTCTCGACAAGACGGTTCAAATGAGTGGTAACAACATATACGTTTATGGAGAAATAAATAAAATGAGATTTTTTCAACAAATGTTATCGTATCCTTAGACTGCAATGGGTTAAATGTACTGTGTCTCAGATGATGTCGCAGATATTCAATATGTGGTTTTTCACTTCATGCCCTGCAAATGACCTATATTAAGCAATCGCACCGTTTCATTCGATCAAATTCCCAAACGTTTGTGTTACATTCAAGTACATGTATATACCATCAAAAACTTTTATAAACAGCGGACACAATTTGGTTTATGCACACTATAAACATGCAGTGGGTGGTTGGTCGGGAGCACACGATGGGTAATTCAACGATCGGGGTTCATCCTTACCGGAATCCCGACTGGAGACCTGGTTTGGCCCTCACATACGTGTTTGTCATTTTGTATGTGACCTTTATGCGAGTATTACGATTATTCGTAATCCTATTTTAGGGGAAGGGGCCAAGTGACTTGGTGTGATATGGAACTGGCACCAGGTCAGGTTATTATAATTTCAGGGCTGAATACACCTTTTCTCGATGTAAATATTCTGTTCTTATTTTGGGATTTTCCCCCCAAAGCAGCAGGTTAAAATGGGTTTGAACCTGTTTTGCCCTGCCTTACATGACCTTAGCTGTTGATAGGTCGTTAAACACCAATAAACAAACAAACCATAAACATGCAAATTTATGAAAATAAATATCTTTGTGGTGTGAAATAATTAATATACAATACAACAATTTGAAAAGAAAGTTCGAGTAAATTAAATTAAGTTACCGGTAGTAACCATCGATTGCAGAAAAACTAGCTTTTGCAACGATAGTTATTTTTCAGCATTATAAATATTTTATTTACAATAAAATGTTGTTTTTTCAGGCGACTCGTATTTGTACAATTATTTTCAAAAATACATGTACAATGGAAATATTTAACCCTTTCAACACCACAGGCCTGTATATTGGTATTAGCAAACAGTGTAGATCCAGATGAGCTGGCTTGTGACGAGCCGTCTCATCAGGATCTGGACTTTTTGCAAGTAATTTTCGTATTTTGCATGCAAAAACACCCCCTTTTCATAAATGGGCTAGTCTGAAAATCATTATTGGATTGGTTGTACAATTAACATATCAAAATCCATCCCAGTTACTTAAGAGGGGTGAAAGTGTTAAGTACAATATTTTTTAATCACTTTCTACGCATATCTGGGGGCCATTTCACTAGGCTTCGTACAACTAAAATGTTCGTAAGTGCAAAATTATGATAGTCTGTGCACATGAACAATGTTTTATTATAAACAATTATTGGATTTACATTTCTTGAGCATAGGCTGCGTATGCAGCCTATGCTCAATAAAGGTAAATCCATCAATTGAAATTTCCAGACGATCCTAAATTTGCACTTACGAACATTTTAGTCGTACAAAGTTTAGTGAAACGGGCCCCAGGTGACCGACAGGTGAAGTTTAGTGAAACGGCCCCCAGTACCTTTAAAGAACTGTTGCCTTCAAGGGAAGAAAGATATGAAAGAAATTATTGATATTTTGTATATGATGTCGCTGTGACTGCAGAAATAGGGCATATGGGATTTGTGACCAGTGTAGCTCCTGATCAAATGTCACAATCCTGTAGCCTGATAACAATCTATATTCCTTGTTAGAAGCATGACGGGTGTTTCTTTTACGGAACGGCGAACAGTGCAGATCATGATCAGACTGCGTATCCACAGTCTGGTCTGGATCTACACTGGTCGCAAAACCCATGTCTCATTTCCCCAGTCACAGCCACATATCAATCTGACTTGTATTAATTACTGTTCTTCTTGTTGTGCATGATATTATTAACCAAATCTCAGTATTGAATGTGCAGTTTTAATCCCATGCAGATGCATTACCGTCAGTATATGACCTTATTGTTGAACGACTAAAACCATCAATCAATCTTAATTGTTTATTGCATAAAACGAGCGCTCGCAGTGTATTAAAGGTACATGCCCACTCAGTAGCACACACTGTTCTTTATATCAGAGACATCATGTGAGACATTTTCTGGCAAAATAAAGATTCATTCACCATTACCCCACATATTGATTGGCATTATTATACATTTTATATCAGACGTAACTTTCCACATTGATATCAGGGGCGATAACCGTGTTTCCTTAAAATGTGAACGGACATTACTATTTATTCTCTGTATTTGTTTTTTTATGTGCAATGATCATACATATCTGTTAAAAATATTATTTTTGCAGGTGACATATTTAACTAGTATAAATAATTAAAAAATATCGTGCCTCATTTGCAAATGAAAATAGCCTGATACCACCGCGCGTCACTATCAGTAAAATAAATATTACTAAATGATTATATCTGTGTAGCGGGCACTTGCAAGTTTTAGAACTGGTGGAATAGTGACGCAATTATACACTTATTTAAGTCCTGTAAAGAACATTTTGTTCCAACTGAGTGGGCATGTACCTTTAACACAGTGTACTAAAAATCATAATACACTAGTGTAATCAATATCCAAGTTGGCTTGTTACAGAAAACGGGTTTGGTGACCAGTACATCTTCAATGCATGATGATGTGCTGATGCAATATATATAATCTAACATTTGTGATGATTTAATATGATATTTATTAAACTCGTTGACTGGTATCATAAGAAACGAGGCTATGCCAAAGAGTATAGCCTCGTTTCTTATGATACCAGTCAAAGAGTATAGCCTCGTTTCTTATGATACCAGTCCAAGAGTATAGCCTCGTTTCTTATGATACCAGTCAAAGTGTATAGCCTCGTTTCTTATGATACCAGTCCAAGAGTATAGCCTCGTTTCTTATGATACCAGTCAAAGAGTATAGCCTCGTTTCTTATGATACCAGTTAAAGAGTATAGCCTTGTTTCTTATGATACCAGTCAAAGAGTATAGCCTTGTTTCTTATGATACCAGTCAAAGAGTATAGCCTTGTTTCTTATGATACCAGTCAAAGAGTATAGCCTTGTTTCTTATGATACCAGTGAAAGAGTATAGCCTTGTTTCTTATGATACCAGTCAAAGAGTATAGCCTCGTTTCTTATGATACCAGTCAAAGAGTATAGCCTCGTTTCTTATGATACCAGTCAAAGAGTATAGCCTCGTTTCCTATGATACCAGTCAAAGAGTATAGCCTTGTTTCTTATGATACCAGTGAAAGAGTATAGCCTTGTTTCTTATGATACCAGTGAAAGAGTATAGCCTCGTTTCTTATGATACCAGTCAAAGTGTATAGCCTTGTTTCTTATGATACCAGTTAAAGAGTATAGCCTTGTTTCTTATGATACCAGTCAAAGTGTATAAAGCATTGTTATGATACAGTCAAAGTGTATAGCCTCGTTTCTTATGATACCAGTCCAAGAGTATAGCCTTGTTTCTTATGATACCAGTCAAAGAGTATAGCTTCGTTTCTTATGATACCAGTCAAAGTGTATAGCCTCGTTTCTTATGATACCAGTCAAAGTGTATAGCTTCGTTTCTTATGATACCAGTCAAAGAGTATAGCCTCGTTTCTTATGATACCAGTCCAAGAGTATAGCCTCGTTTCTTATGATACCAGTCCAAGAGTATAGCCTCGTTTCTTATGATACCAGTCCAAGAGTATAGCCTCGTTTCTTATGATACCAGTCAAAGTGTATAGCTTCGTTTCTTATGATAACAGTGAAAGAGTATAGCCTCGTTTCTTATGATACCAGTCAAAGAGTATAGCCTCGTTTCTTATGATACCAGTCAAAGAGTATAGCCTTGTTTCTTATGATACCAGTCAAAGTGTATAGCCTTGTTTCTTATTACCAGTCAAAGGTATAGCCTTGTTATGATACCAGTTCAAAGAGTATAGCCTCGTTTCTTATGATACCAGTCAAAGTGTATAGCCTTGTTTCTTTTTATGATACAGTACCACAAAGAGTATAGCCTCGTTTCTTATGATACAGTCAAAGTGTATTTAGCCGTGTCTTATGATACCAGTCCAAAGTGTATAGCCTTGTTTCTATGATACTCAGTCAAAGAGTATAGCCTTGTTTCTTATGATACCAGTCAATGAGTATAGCCTTGTTTCTTATGATTCCAGTCAAAGTAGTTATGATACCTCTAGTCGTTTCTTAGATACCAGTCAAAGAGTATAGCCTCGTTTCTTATGATACCAGTCAAAGAGTATAGCCTTGTTTCTTATGATACCAGTCAAAGTGTATAGCCTTGTTTCTTATCATACCAGTCAAAGAGTATAGCCTCGTTACTTATCATACCAGTCAAAGAGTATAGCCTTGTTTCTTATCATACCAGTCAAAGAGTATAGCCTCGTTTCTTATGATACCAGTCAACGAGTTTAATAAATATCATATTAAATCATCACTCGTGTAAGATCCTCTATGCATTGGGTGTGTTGCTGAATGGTGAACAGTGAATGTATCGGATTAATCAGACTATATACCTAGGTTGGTCTGAGGTTACACAGGGTTGCCACGAAACTGAAAAACGTGGAAATGCAAAAATATATTCACAAATACATTTGTCCGTGTCGGACAAAAGTCTTATCAGAGAAACGTGTGTTGAATCGGGGGAGATATTAGGGAATTTAGTTTTGAAAATTCTGTCGACACCCTGTTACACTGCTTGCAAGGGCAATACGACTGGATTTGTCAGATCGTGGCCAAAACCATCTTGTGAACTGAAATGAAATTTTAATTTTATTGTTTCATAATATAGAGCAGCTTCTTGATGATTGTGAATTATATTTAACATACATTTGTTCATGTGTTTTATGTTATCCAATTGAAGGGATCAGGGAACCGTTTCACTAAACTTTGTACGACTATAATGTTCGTAAGTGCAAAATTATGATAGTCTGTAAATATGCAGCCTATATGCATATGCAGCCTAGGCTCAATAAATGTAAATCCATCAATTGAATTTTCCAGACGATTCTGAATTTGCGCTTACGAACATTTTAGTCGTACGAAGTTTAGTGAAACGGGCCCCAGTAGAAGAAGATGGTTAAGTCCCTGACTTAGCCTCCTTCTTCCACCGACACTTCCAATTGTGCATCAATTTCCTGAAAACTCGAGGATGGGTTGTGGATTAGGGGTTAGAACACCTGACTTCCAATCTGGAGGTTGTGGGTTCAAGCCCCGCCTAGGGCATCAAAAAATACTTTCCTAATATTTCCATCCCACTGGTATGTCGGATGAGACTTTAAACTGTGGTCTCTATATGACCTTAGCTGTTGCTGGGACGGTAAACCCAATCACTCGCTTTCCTGAAAGTTTCACATGACAAGTCTCGGTACTTTATTTTAGCTTGCTCGGGTCTGAGGCCTGTTTCACTTAACTTCATATGATTAAAATGTTTGTAAGTGCAAATTTAGGATCGTCTGGAAATTTCAATAGATAGCTTTACATTTATTGAGCATAGGCTGGAAATGCAGCCTATGCTCAATAAATGTTAATCTAATAATTGTTTACAAGAAAACATTGTTAATGTGAAATTTACAGACCATCATAATTTTGCACTTACGAACATTTTAGTTGCACAATGTTTAGTGAAACGGGCCCCAGGTGACTGACACTGATTTTACGCAGTCACTTTTCTATGTATGTATTCTTACAGGCAATCGATTTTAGATATACACAGAACATGACAAACAAACTACTTTCTGAGTAAAAACAAAATTGATTAAAAAACAATTGTAGATTTGTGTCATATTTCTGAACCGCATGAGGTAAAAGAAAAAAATGGGCATTGCTAAAAAATGTGTAATATTATATTCAGTTCTGATTTTGCAATTTTCCCCTATCACAACCACAGGTGGAAGACTCGGACCTATGACACCAAAAATATGCCTATTAAAAAAAATTCCATTACCCCACCCACTTGGTCTCGTACATTACCATCTTCTATAAATAGAAGATGGTAATGTACGAGACCAATGTGGTGGGGTAATGGGATTTTTTTAATAGGCATTATTTTGGTGTCATAGGTCTGAGTCTTCCACCTGTGATCACAACAGGTTAAATATGGGATTCGACCTCATTAACCCGGCCTAGAATTACCTTATTTGTTGATAGGGTGTTAAACACCAATAAACAAACAAACACAACTGGTGAAATATGGGATTCAATCTCATTAACCCGGCCTAGAATGACCTTAGCTGTTGATAGGGTGTTAAACACCAATAAACAAACAAACACAACTGGTGAAATATGGGATTCGACATCATTAACCCGGCCTAGAATGACCTTAGCTGTTGATAGGGCGTTAAACACCAATAAACAAACAAACACAACTGGTGAAATATGGGATTCGATTTCATTAACCCGGCCTAGAATGACCTTAGCTGTTGATAGGGTGTTAAACACCAATAAACAAACAAACACAACTGGTGAAATATGGGATTCGACCCCATTAACCCGGCCTAGAATGACCTTAGCTGTTGATAGGGTTTTGAACACCAATAAACAAACAAACACAACTGGTGAAATATGGGATTCGACCTCATTAACCCGGCCTAGAATGACCTTAGCTGTTGATAGGGCGTTAAACACCAATAAACAAACAAACAAACACAACTGGTGAAACATGGGATTCGACCTCATTAACCCGGCTTAGAATGACCTTAGCTGTTGATAGGGCGTTAAGCACCAATAAACAAACAAACACAACTGGTGAAATATGGGATTCGACCTCATTAACCCGGCCTAGAATGACCTTAGCTGTTGATAGGGCGTTAAACACCAATAAACAAACAAACACAACTGGTGAAATATGGGATTCGATCTCATTAACCCGGCCTAGAATGACCTTAGCTGTTGACCAGCCATTAAACACCATTAAATAAATAAATACATGTAAATATAAAACCAAAACATAATTTGTCAGAGCTCCAGATAAGGGGCATATTGGCGTATTTTACGCAGTTATTTTAGCTGAATATGCATTGATTATCAACCGTGGGAGTAATGTGAAAATACGCATTGATTTTCAAATTGAGTAGTTGATATGCTGTAATAAAGTTGAAAATGTACTTTATTAATAGTTGAGCTGCAAAAGGCAAACAGTGTTTGCTTTTTGCAGCTCAACTATTTTAAAGTAAACGTTCAACTGTATTACCGTATAAATAAGTGAATAAGTAATAATACACTCTGACACGTAAGTGAATGGTTAACTTTGTTTTGATCATCTGTTCCCTATTTAATAATGAAGGAAATCAATCCGTTTGTAAAAATAAAAATACGCATTTAATTTGAAATCAGGGGTACAATACTCTTTAGACACAAAGCTTATCTGGACATCTGAGTTAATATAATATCTGGAGTTGTGTTCATTTGATGGTTAGACTTTACTTTCAATTAAACTGGTGTATAGAATGGAATTTGGTTTCTATATGTGCTATAGTGTTATATGTTTCACAAACTTTGCTTTCTGGTACATTGATAGTGGAAATGCATTTTCAATTTATCTCCCAAATAGTGTATTAAAAAATTGTATTTAATAAAACACAAAAGTCCTAGGAATGGTACCTAAAATACTGCATTCCATTGAAGGAAAAAAAACACAAAAAGCACTGTGCCTTTAAATTCATGAATTATAAATGAGATTTTGATGCCTTAAATGTTTATTTATTAACCCTTAGACCGCTATCTTATTTTTTTTGTCGTCTGCTGTTTATTTACTATTTTCAATTTTTATCATCAAAAACATGCTTTAGAATAATTTACAACATGTTTTGACAGCACTTCAGAATCATTTCCATTGGAAATGATTCTGAAGTGCTGTCGAACCATGTTTTTATTGAGAAATAAGAAAATATATAAAAGCAACAGCAGACGACAATTGTTGTGAGTAGCGGTGTAAGGGTTAATATTGTTTTCTAAAATACATGTATCTATAATGTTTGCCTTGTTATAAATGTGCTGTACACTAGACATACTCTTTACCAGCATAATGTGCTGTACACTAGACATACTCTTTACCAGTATAATGTGCTGTACACTAGACATACTCTTTACCAGTATAATGTGCTGTACACTAGACATACTCTTTACCAGCATATCTATATACTTAACTGTTATTCTAGATCTGGCTATTATGTTTTAAATAGTATATTAGTTTGAATATCGTATTATGTTTTTGTTGTTATTATTAGTATCCTTATTTATATTTTTTTAGTAATCAAGAGATTGAGTTGATTCAATTACCATTATGAAATACTTGATTTTTGTCTCACCCTTGTTCGTGGAATGTGAGACATAGTGGCATTGGCGGCGATAGCATATAGTAGGTGTCAACAATTTTTGAAGTAACAATTGTTGACGTTGAATACCTCCTGATCTGTTATGTCGGATCATTACCAAACTTCGCCAATCGCTTCCTAACATTGATGGCTATCCATCCATTGTCATTCGGGTGACTTTGGCATTGACCTTGGTGACTTTGACCTTCATGTCAACAATTTTGAACATAAGTCCAAATGCTCAATATATCATATTCTGATCATTTACAAACTGCATTAATAGCTTCCTCACATTGATGGCTATCCATCCGGTGTCATTGGGGTGACCTTGACCTTCATGTGAGACACTGGCTGGCGATCGCCTTGTTTCTCAAAGGTGTATGTATATATGATAAAGACATTTCATTTGCCTGGTTTGGCCCTTATCTTTTGACTGTTTTGTTACCTGGGAGTTGAATTGGGTTATTGCTCATTATAAAGTAGTACGATTATTACTGATCCTACTGCCTTTAGGAAGGGGCCCAAGTGATTCTGGTGTGGCGAGGACCTGGCATCCGATCAGGATTATTCTGATTTCAGGGCTGAATATATAGTTTTTGTCGAGCCCGCTTGTGGAAAGCGAGACAAAGTGATCGCAATGACATCCGGGTGTCCGTCCGTGCATCAGTCCGTCATATGCTTATTAGTCTCTCATATATTCATGCTGTATCCCACTTATGCGGCGCCTGTGCCCAAGGTCAAGGTCAAATGTCTTACAAGTTTATGTTAAATTTTTGTCAAAATTTGCATTAAAGTTTTCACATACCTACTATCTAACCGTAAGTCAGATTTGCTTGAAAACTTTGTATGCTTATTGGTCATCATCCATATATTCAAGGTCAAGGCCAAATGCGTTATTATAAAATCCATAATTGTTACTCGAATTTACTTCCAACTTCCTATAATTCCTTTTCATAAATATTTTCATTCCATAGCCTGCCCATGTGGTCCATATGCCCAAGGTCAAGGTCAAATGACTTTGAAATTTGTGTTAAAGTTTTTGCATACCTTATATCTCCACAACACTTACTCCGATTTACTTCCAACATCCAATACTTCTTATTCATCATCCATATTTTTCATTCTATTACCTGCTGATGTGTCCACAGCACAAGGTCAAGGTCAAATGACTTAGGGAGGGGCCAAGTGATTCTGGTGTGGCGAGGACCTGGCATCAGATCAGGATTATTCTGATTTCAGGGCTGAATATATAGTTTTTGTCGCGCCAGCTTTAGCAGAGGCGTGACTATAGTCGGCGCTTTTTCCGTCGTCGTCGTCCGCGTCGTCCGTTTTTTTTGTAAGGCAAATACGTTAAAGTTATTGTTTTTTCACAATATCTGTTTAACCCCTTGCCAGACTTTGATAATATTTCATATCAGTGTTTGTCATGGGATGATGCTTCCTTATGCACACCCCCACATCCAAATTCTCAAGGTCAAGGTCATATATTTACTTTTTATGTTCACCAGTTTTGTAACAGAAATGCGTTAAAGTTATTGTTTTTTCACAATATCTCTTTAACCCCTTGCCACACTTTGATAATATTTCACATCAATATTTGTCATGGGATGATGCTTCATTACGCACACCCCCACATCCGAATTCTGAAGGTCAAGGTCATTTATTTTCTTGTAATGTTCACCGGTTTTGTAACAGAAATGCGTTAAACTTATTGTTTTTTCACAATATCTCTTTAACCCCTTGCCAGACTTTGATAATATTTCACATCAATGTTTGTCTAGGGATGATGCTTCATTACGCACACCCCGACATCCAAATTCTGAAGGTCAAGGTCATTTATTTACTTCTAATGTTCACCGGTTTTGTAACAGAAATGCGTTAAAGTTATTATTTTTTCACAATATCTCTTTAACCCCTTGCCAGACTTTGATAATATTTCACATCAATGTTTGTCTATGGATGATGCTTCATTACACACACCCCCGCATCCAAATTCTCAAGGTCAATGTCATTTATTTACTTGTAATGTTCACGGTCAAATGCCTCGGCAAGCGCGACACCGCTTCCGTGGCGGAATTCTTGTGTTATTGTAAATATTCAGTTCTGATTTTGGGATTTTTCCCCCATTTGTACATGTACTTGAACATGTGCATGTACTTGTACAGGTAATATATGGGATTTAGTACTAAACCCATTGACCCGGCCTTAAATGACCTTAGCTGATAGGCCGTTAAGCCCCAACAAACAAACAAACAATCATCACGGGAAATAAAATATGTATATCCAACTGATATTTGAATAAATTACTTTTGTAATGGAGACACTTAGTACAAGGGGGGTTTGGGTTTGAAATATCAATGATGTTAACCCTTACTATGCTGAATTAAATGTTGTTGTCTGCTGGAAATGTTTTATTTTCAATATTTCTCGACAAAAACCTGGTTTTGACAGCACATGAGAATCGTCTCCAGTGGAGACGATTCTCATGTGCTGTCAAAACCATTTTTATACAACCGTTTTTAAAAAACGCTTTGTATTATGTTTTACCGCACGGCGGGTGGCGGGCGGGCGGCTGAAGAAAAAGCGCATAGTTCGTGTACACAACTCCTCCGAAACCGTTCAGTCGATCGATCTGAAACTATACACACGTCTTCTACACATATTGAAGATGTGCACCTTGGTGTTTTTATGCGAAAAAATATTTTTTTAACAAAAATATCACCTTTTTAACATAGCCATTTTTTCTACATTTGTCCATACAATTCTATATACGGTACAGAGTTTGTGTACACAACTCCTCCGAAACCGTTCAGTCGATCGATCTGAAACTATGCACACGTCTTCTACACATATTGAAGATGTACACCTTGGTGTTTTTATGCCGAAAAAATATTTTTTAACAAAAGTATCACCTTTTTAACTTAGCCATTTTTTCTACATCATTGTATCCAATTCCCTATCATTTCTACTTTACACTCTACTTTTCTATCTCTGCCTAAATTAGTATACATATTTAGCACAACGAGATGAAGAAATAATGCTATAGACTTTCAAATTCTCATTAATGTTTCTTGCCTTGGTGACAGCTTCACATTTCTGCATCTTCGCTGTCTGGCCCATATTCGCGACGGGCGTATTTTGTGACTTGCGGCACTCTTGTTTTGTTAAGAATTAAAGCAAAAATGAAAAACAGCAGACGGCAATTTCCCTCAACAGCGTAGGAAGGGTTAATGCTTGTTTGCTGCCAGTGGTGTCCAAATGACGTAGTAGATGTCGATGGAATCTAGGTGAAAATATTTTGTATAGAGACGTGTGTTCGTCAGAAATCATCATAGATCATGGGGTAGCTTTATTATTTTGGATATATCAGTTTTAACACTGTTATATTTTTATTATTTTATTAGAACTCACAATGGCCATATATACACATTAGTATCAAAGTATTAATGAGAGACCGCTTTGCTTGTATTTAATGTTTTTATATATAGAGGATGTTTCATGTGTGATCATTTATTGTTTAATGTGATGTGTATTAAACAAGTTTCTTACATTTCTGCCGGTAGTTTACAGATATCTAACGGTAAATTACACCACTGGGCAGCGTGGGTGGTGGTCGGGCGAACGAGACGGCGTAAATAAACGGTAGCACTATTTGCCTGGTTTGGCCCTCAGGTACGTTTTTATCTTTGGTTCTTTTGTTACCTGGGAGTTGAATTGGGTTATGGCCCATTATAAAAGTAGTAAGATTATTACTGATCCAACTGCTTTTGGGAGGGGCCAAGTGATTCTGGTGTGGCTGAATTCGCACAACTCTTGGCCATAGTGTATGCTTGATTCGCTTTGTTTTCATGACCAATCATATGTGAAATGTAAGAAAATGTTTATTTATTTAACCAGGTGAACTGATTATCTTGAAATGATGCCCTCGTGATTGGGTCCTACAGTAGCCGATTTCACCAACATTGCAAAGTATACTTATCTAGCAAAGTGTACTTTGAGGGAGTAATCATTTATTTTCCTGAAATGCATTATTTCATATAGAACTAACGACTGTATATATTTGATGATTAAAAGTATGCAGAATTATTATACTGAATTTATTACATTATCACAGCCATTTTGGCTGTGATAATGTAATAAATTCATTATAATAAAAATTAATAAATTTTCTCCCTCAAAGTATACTTTGCTAGAAAAGTATACTTTGCAATTTTGATGAAATCGGCTACTGGTCAGGTTATTCATATTATGTGCAAACAAACAAAATGAAGACGTTCGTTTCAGATGATGATTCATTGAGGTTTTAAAGGTACATGCCCACTCAGTAGTTGAAATAATGTATATTGTGTCACTATTCCACCAGTTCTAAACATTACGAGTGCCCGTTATACAGATATAATCATTTAGTAATATTTATTGTACTGATAGTGACTCGCGGTGATATCGGGCTATTTTCATATGCAAATGAGGCATGATATGTTTTAATTACATGTATTTGTACTAATTAAATGTGTCACCTAAAAACATATTTACGACGGATTATAAAGTACAGTATGCTCATTGCACATAGAAAAATAAATACAGAGAATAAATATTAATGTCCATTAACATTTTAAGGAAACACGGTTATTGCCCCTGATATCAGTGTGGAAATTTACATCTGATATAAAATATATAATAATGACAATCAATATGTGGGGTAATGGTGAATGAATGTTTATTTTTCCAGAAAATGTCTCTGATGATGTCTCTGATATAAAGACAAGTTTGTGCCTACTGAGTGGGCATGTACAGTTGATGTGTTTGTGCCTACTGAGTGGGCATGTACAGTTGATGTGTTTGTGCCTACTGAGTGGGCATGTACAGTTGATGTGTTTGTGCCTACTGAGTGGGCATGTACAGATGATGTGTCTGATATAAAGACAAGTTTGTGCCTACTGAGTGGGCATGTACAGATGATGTCTCTGATATAAAGACAAGTTTGTGCCTACTGAGTGGGCATGTACAGTTGATGTCTCTGATATAAAGACAAGTTTGTGCCTACTGAGTGGGCATGTACAGTTGATGTCTCTGATATAAAGACAAGTTTGTGCCTACTGAGTGGGCATGTACAGATGATGTCTCTGATATAAAGACAAGTTTGTGCCTACTGAGTGGGCATGTACAGATGATGTGTCTGATATAAAGACAAGTTTGTGCCTACTGAGTGGGCATGTACAGATGATGTGTCTGATATAAAGACAAGTTTGTGCCTACTGAGTGGGCATGTACAGATGATGTGTCTGATATAAAGACAAGTTTGTGCCTACTGAGTGGGCATGTACAGATGATGTGTCTGATATAAAGACAAGTTTGTGCCTACTGAGTGGGCATGTACAGATGATGTCTCTGATATAAAGACAAGTTTGTGCTACTGAGTGGGCATGTACAGATGATGTCTCTGATATAAAGACAAGTTTGTGCCTACTGAGTGGGCATGTACAGATGATGTCTCTGATATAAAGACAAGTTTGTGCCTACTGAGTGGGCATGTACAGATGATGTGTCTGATATAAAGAACAGTTTGTGCCTACTGAGTGGGCATGTACAGTTGATGTCTCTGATATAAAGTCAAGTTTGTGCCTACTGAGTGGGCATTTACAGATGATATCTCTGATATAAAGACAAGTTTGTGCTACTGAGTGGGCATGTACAGATGATGTCTCTGATATAAAGACAAGTTTGTGCCTACTGAGTGGGCATTTACAGTTGATGTCTCTGATATAAAGACAAGTTTGTGCTACTGAGTGGGCATGTACAGATGAAGTGTCTGATATAAAGACAAGTTTGTGCCTACTGAGTGGGCATGTACAGATGATGTCTCTGATATAAAGACAAGTTTGTGCCTACTGAGTGGGCATGTACCTTTAACTTTGACTATCTGTTAACGCGAATTGCTGTCTGCTGTTTTTCATGTTTGCTTTAATTCTTAACAAAAAACTGGTTTTGACAGCACATGAGAATCGTCTCCACTGGAGACGATTCTCATGTGCTGTAAAAATCAGGTTTTTATCGAGAAATATTGAAAATAAAACATTTCCAGCAGACTACAACATTTAATTCAGCGTACTAAGGGTTAAACGTCATTAGGGTTGGTGGCAGGTGGGAGCATGGGTAATTTAACTATCGGGGTTCAGACTTCTGACTGGAGACCTGGTTTGGCCCTCACATACGTCTTTGGCATTTTGTATGTGACAGTTGATTCTGGTTATACCCCTTATGTGAGTATTACGATATTCGTAATCCTATTTAGGGGAAGGGGCCAAGTGACTTGGTGTGGTATGGACCTGGTACCAGGTCAGGTTATTCTAATTTCAGGGCTGAATATATTTGTTCTCGATGTAAATATTCTGTTCTGATTTTGGGATATTTCCACCTAATGCAGCAGGTTAAAATGGGATCGAACACGTTTGCCCGGCCTTACATGACCTTAGCTGTTGATAGGCCGTTAAACACTAATAAACAAACAAACTACAGGTGTCGGAATATTTTTCCATTTGATAATATGCAGTACCTGCATAGACCAGGAAAATATAATATGGCATGTTTATAAGTTCTATTGCTACTATTATTTATTGCCAATTATAAAAGTAGTAAGGTTACTACTAATCCTACTGCTTTTGGGAGGGGCCAATTTATACTGGTGTGGCGAGGACCTGGCATCAGATCAGGATTATTCTGATTTCAGGGCTGAATATATAGTTGTTTTATTGTAAATATTTGGTTCTGATTTGGGGATTTTCCCCCCATTTGTACAGGAAATATATGGGATTTAGTACTAAACCCATTGACCCGGCCTTTAATGGCCTTAGCCGTTAAACCCCAGCAAACAAACAAACAAAAGTATTAAAGCTAGTCAGCAACTCCTCGGTAATTTTACATAAATTGTGCGCGACTCATTTCAATAAATGGCATATGAAATAGAAACTCATATGAGAGCCTCCATGTATCACTTCAGTTTATTTGTTTGGCTGTCTGTTGACCCTAAGAATGTGGGAAATAAAAATTGTCTTCTACTTTGGGTTTGTATTTTGTGTCTCAATAAAAACATATTTTCATTGGAAATGATACTCAAGGAAATGATACTCAAATGTTGTAAAAATATGTTTTGGATGAGAAAATGGATAATAAGAAATAAACAGCAGACAACAAAAAATCAGCTTTGTAAGGCTTTTAAAACCATGGGCCTACAGTGGAGTCAGCGTGTAAGTGCACACACGCTGACCCCACTGTACATGTACAAGGCTGTGAAACACGTTGGAATCACAGGTGATTCTAGCGTGTCTTGGATGGTCAATTATTGTTTGTATATACATGAAACACCTTTCTAAACAATGTACAAAACAATTCAAATGCACCCGGTGTTACACCCAGGCGCCTTTGAATTGTTTTGTACATTGTTTAGAAAGGTGTTTCATGTGTATACAAACAATAATTGACCATCCAAGACACGCTAGAATCACCTAGCTAGCTGTGGTTGGAATGTCGTGGCAAGCCAGGAATTACTACTGTTTCCGAGCCGAGTCCGATTTCAATGGACAATAGCCTGGTATTCTAACTTTATGTAACGTCATCACACCGATTTCATTCGGTACATCACATGACACCATTCGACCATTGAAATGCCGGTGAAAGTAGTTGTTAACCCTTTCAACACCACACACCTGTATACTGGTATTGGCAAACGGTGTAGATTCAGTTGAGCCGGCTCGCGAGTAGTAATTTTCATATTTTTTAGGGAAAAAAAACATACCCTTTTCATAAATGGACGAGTCTGAAAATCATTTTGCGACAATTGGATTGGTTGCAAAATTGACATATCAAAATCCATTCCAGTTACTTAGGGGTGAAAGGGTTAAATACAAATTCTCCAACTCTCAAGGGAGGTCATAATGTAGTTTATATTGAAGCAAAACGAAAACCTGCGGCTTTTTGTGCTTGAAACTGAGACCAGAAGGGGCCGTTTGACTAAACTTTGTTTGTAAATGTTTGTAACTGCAAATATAGGATCGTATGGAAATTTCAATTGATGGATTTACATTTATTGCGCATAGGCTTCTCAATAAATGTAAATTCAATACTTCACATAAAAGCATTGTTTACGTGAAATTTACAGACTCAAAATTTTGCTTTTTACATACAAACATTTTAGTTGTATGAAGTTTAATGAAACGGCCTTCAGTCGTCTTGAAACGCGCCTTTCAGTGACATAGTGCCTATGCAGTGATGGTGTAGTGAAATTTGTAAAGTGGTGTTTACAGGTGGGTTCTTTTTTGTACATGATATTTGTTAATCGTTATACGTTTGTCTGTTTCTATTGAAAGGTACATGCCCACTCAGTAGGCACAAAATGTTCTTTATACAGAGACATCATCTGGACATTTTCTGGCAAAATAAACATTCATTCACCATTAACCCCACATATTGATTGACATTATTATACATTTTATATCAGAAGTTTAATTTCCACACTGATATCAGGGGCGACAACTGTGTTTCCTTAAAATGCTAACAGACGTTACTATTTATTCTCTGCCTTAAATGACCTTAGCTGTTGATAGGCCGTTAAACCCCAACAAACAAACAAACTTACTTAAATCATATAAAGAACATTTTGTGCCTACTAAGTGGGCATGTACCTTCAATTTGGCCGCTGGCGGAGAAAAGAAATGATAGACCCAGATCAGCCTGCATATACATTTTCGGCTTTCTGACTACATTAGAGTTGAATCCGGTTATGCCCATTATAAGTAGTAAGATTAGTATTAATCATATTACTTTTAGGTGAAGGGGCCAAGTGACTATTGTGTTATGGACCTGGTTCCGGTTTATTCAAATTTCAGGGCTGAATATATATTTTTTCGTAGTAAATATTCTGTTCTGATTTTGGGATTTTTACCAATGCAGCAGTTTAAATGTGGGATAGCCCGGACTTAAATGACATTAGCTGTTGATAGGCCATTAAGCACCGATAAATCAAATTAATCCACATAATTCTTGTGTAACTTTGTAATCTAAAAAAATGTATTGTGTATTCGATCTTGTAATATGTACATGTAGTTTATATCGTATTACCATATATAAATTCTGAATCCGGTTAACCATTTAAAGGTGAGATGAAATGGATGTCTTGCCGTTTTCTCAAGTGTTTTCTAAATATTTTCGACAAAAACATGTTTTGGCAACACCTAGGAAAATCGGAGATAATTCTCAGGTGTTGCCAAAGCATGTTTTTTTTTAAAGAAATGAAGATACGGTTGGGGAAATTCAGTAGACATAGTTCTTTTCCCACCTTTAAGGGTTGAACGTTGCGTGCAATTAGAATTGATTATATTAAACTGTTAACATTCACTTAGTGCATGTGTTGTTATTTTCCACACGAACAAAGACAGCAGGTGGCACTGGTTGGGACCACACGAAGGGTGATTGTATCCCCCGGACTCCGTCGGGGGATACTATGGATTTGACAGAGGGCCGCGTCCGCGTCCGCGTCCGCTGCAGACACTTCTTGTCCGGAGCATAACTCGAACACCCTTTGGAATATTTTCATGAAACTTCACACATGCATAGACCACGACCCGAAGGTGTGTCGCGCACAATAATGACAACTCTTGCATGGCTAATTTTTTAGTTATCTCCCTTTTTTTGTTTCGCGCACTGATTTCGTTTCCGGAGCATAACTCGACCACCCTTTGGAATATTTTCATGAAACTTCACACATGCATAGACCACGACCCGAAGGTGTGTCGCGCACAAGGATGACAACTCTTGCATAGCTAATTTTTTAGTTTTCTTCCTTTTTTGTTTCGCGCACTGAGTGACCATAACTCGACCACCCTTTGGAATATTTTCATGAAACTTCACACATTCAATTAGACCACGAACCGAAGGTGTGTCGTGCACAAGAATGACAACTCTTGCATAGCTAATTTTTTAGTTATCTCCCTTTTTTGTTTTCGTGCACTAATTTCCTGTCCGGAGCATAACTCGACCACCCTTTGGAATATTGTCATGAAACTTCACACATGCATAGACCACGACCCGGAGGTGTGTCGCACACAAGAATGACAACTCTTGCGTAGCTAATTTTTTAGTTATCTCCCTTTTTTGTTTTGCGCACTCTACAAACTGGACAGTAATGCATGAATACCCGTTTTCTCGTGTGCTCTGTACACCTTACCTGTAGAGAGAACAATAGAGACTGGGAGAACCATTCACCTGTGCATGTGCTAGCATGTGCAAATGTCCAGTCTTGACCACTCTTGACCACAGGTAATTTATACAGGTCAATTACTACATTGGATATTACATTTCCGTAAACTGTGTTGAAAATATTGTGGCATTATGTGGACCTGTGCAGATATATGTAGATAAATATAGGACTATTAAACAAAAATTCTGGGCTCCATTATAAACTTTTTTTTTTCCATTTTTTTTCATTTCTTTTTCAATTTTTAGCCAGGTTTTTTGAAAAAAAATCCAGGCTATTGGATTTGCGAAAGCCGGCGGGTGGGCGGGCGGCGGGCGGCGGGCGGCGGGCGGCGTCCACAATCGATGTTAAGTTTTCGTGTTTGAGTCCATTTCTTTGTTACTGTACCACCTAGGACCACCAAACTTTCACCGCTTCATAATCAAGGGGTGCCCACCACATATCACTATCCAACATGTTGCTTTTTTTAAAACTTCACCCATTTTTTCCGCGCAGTCGACTTAGCCATTTTCAATGTTAAGTTTTCGTATTTGAGTCCATTTCTTTGTTACTGTACCACCTAGGACCACCAAACTTTCACAGCTTCATAATCAAGGGGTGCCCACCACATATCACTATCCAACATGTTACTTTTTTTTTTATTTTTTTTTTAACTTTACCCATTGTTTCCGCGCAGTCGACTTAGCCATTTCAATGTTAAGTTTTCGCGTTTACAATGTTAAGCGTTTTCGTATAAGTCCATTTCTTTCGTACTGTACCACCTAGGACGACCAAACTTTCACAGCTTCATAATCAAGGGGTGCCCACCACATATCATTATCCAACATATTACTTTTTTTTTAACTTGACCCATTTTTTCCATGCAGTCGACTTAGCCATTTTCAATGTTAAGTTTTCGCGTTTACAATGTTAAGTTTTCGTGTTTAAGTCCATTTCTTTGGTACTGTACCACCTAGGACCACCAAACTTTCACAGCTTCATAATCAAGGGGTGCTCACCACATATCACTATCCAACATGTTACTTTTTTTTTAACTTGACCCATTTTTTCCGCGCAGTCGACTTAGCCATTTTCAATGTTAAGTTTTCGCGTTTACAATGTTAAGTTTTCGTGTTTAAGTCCATTTCTTTGGTACTGCACCACCTAGGACCACCAAACTTTCACAGCTTCATAACCAAGGGGTGCCTACCACATACAACTATCCAACATGTGACCAATTTTTTACCTTCACCTATTATTTCTACGTAATTAACTTAGCCATTTTCAACGTTAACTTTTTAACGTAGGTTCTGGTTAAAGTTTTTTGATTAAAACTTTTTCCTTATACTATATCTCTGCAACTGCTTCGCCCAATACCTTGAAACTTCACGTGGGTGTTTATCATCATCCATATTTCATTCTAACCCCCAACCGTGCGGCCCCTGTGCCCAATGTCAAGGTCAAATTACTTTTAATTTGTTTGTTAAAGTTGTTTTGTATACTATATCTCTGCAACTACTTCACCCATTACCTTGATACTTCACATGGGTGTTTATCATCATTGTCGCACCCGCTTGCGGAAAACGCGATATCGTCGGCATACGTCCGTACGACCGTACGTCCGTGTGTCCGATTAAAGTTTTTTCGTTAAAGTTTTTCCATCTACTATATCTATTTTGTTAGTGTCCATGCCTCGCCCCAAGGCGCGACATGCAGGCCACGGCCATCTAGTCTGCAAAAAGTGGGTATAATTATATTATCCGAGTGTCTATGCTTGGAAAATATCTGGCCTTCGTGGCTTTGCCTCGTTTCTTGTTTTTAACTTGACTTATTTGTTCCGCGCAGTCGACTTAGCCATTTTCAATGTTAAGTTTTCGCGTTTACAATGTTAAGTTTTCGTGTTTAAGTCCATTTATTTGGTACTGTACCACCTAGGACCACCAAACTTTCACAGCTTCATAACCAAGGGGTGCCTACCACATACAACTATCCAACATGTGACCATTTTTTTACCTTCACCTATTATTTCTACGTAATTGACTTAGCCATTTTCAACGTTAACTTTTTAACGTATGTCTGGTTAAAAGTTTTTTGGTTAAAACTTTTTCGTTATACTATATCTCTGCAACTGCTTCGCCCATTACCTTGAAACTTCACATGTGTGTTTATCATCACCCATATTTTCATTCTAACCCCCAACCGTGCGGCCCCTGTGCCCAATGTCAAGGTCAAATTACTTTGAATTTTTTTGTTAAAGTTTTTTCGTGTACTATATCTCTGCAATTGCTTCACCCATTACCTTGATACTTCACATGGGTGTTTATCATCATTGTCGCACCCGCTTGCGGAAAGCGCGATATTGTCGGCATTTTGGCATACGTCCGTCCTTCCGTCCGTACGTCCGTGTCCGGTTAAAGTTTTTTCGTTAAAGTTTTCCCATCTACTATGTCTATTTTTTTAGTGTCCATGCCTCGCCCCAAGGTGCCACATGCAGGCCACGGCCATCTAGTCTACAAAAAGTGGGTATAATTATGTTATCCAAGTGTCTATGCTTGGAAAAAACCTGGCCTTCGTGGCTTTGCCTCGTTTCTTATTGTCTAGTAGCATAAGGTCGTAAGTGCTATATACAGACTATTCACCTGTGCATGTGCTAGCATGTGCAACTAACCACTGACCACTTACAGGTAATTTATACAGGTAAATGATTATATTACATTTCCGTAAACTGTGTTGAAAATATTGTGGCAATATGTGGACCTGTGCATGTATGATATGTAGATAAATATAGGACTATTAAAAAACATTCTGGGCTCCAGTAGGGAGCATTTTTTTATTTTTATTTAATTTTTTTTTTCATTTTTTTTTTACATTCTTTTTCAATTTTTTAACTGACCACTAACTTATTTCAGGTAATTTATACAGGTACATTATTAAATTTCCGTAAACTGTGTTGACAATATTGTGGCAGTATGTGGACCTGTGCAGATATATGTAGATAAATATAGGACTATTAACAAAAATTCTGGGCTCCAGTAGCGAGCATTATTATTTTATTTTTTTTGCATATTACATTTCCGTAAACTGTGTTAAAATATTGTGGCATTATGTGGACCTGTGCAGATATATGTAGATAAATATAGGACTATTAAAAAAAATTCTGGGCTCCAGCAGCAAGCATTATTATTTTTAATTTTTAAACTTTTTTTTCCATTTTTTTTTTCATTTTTTTTTTCAAATTCTTTTTCAATTTTTGTCTAGTAGCATAAGGTCGTAAGTGCTATATACAGACTATTATTATATAATAAAACAATTATTGACTAGTGAGCCATAGAATATAATCTGATATTCTATGGCTCACTAGTCAATAATTGTATAATATGTTCGGGCCAGTGAAAATTGCTTTCGGGCCCAGACTCGAGGTCAAGGCGGGACAAGGCGAGGCATTTGATTCCGCGGAATTCTTGTTTACTTATCTCCCTTTGTTGTTTCGTGCTCTGATTTTGTATCCAGAGCATAACTCGAACACCCTTTGGAATATTGTTATGCCCCACCACGATAGTGGAGGGGGCATTTAGTGTTACCATTGTTCGTCCGTCCGTCCGCACACACGAATGGGTACTTGTTGTAAGCGTACGGGGATCTTATTGGGTAGGGTTAGGATAGTGTTGGGTACTCTTGTTGGGTATTTTTATAGAGTAAAAACCCAACAAGTATTCATTCGTAGGAACGTGCGTTCCGTCCTCCCGTCCGTCCCGTCCGTCCGTCCGTCACAAAACTTTAACACTCGGGTAAATGTCTCATAATGTCTTCATCCTTCAACCGATCTCCTTCATATTTCATATACACATTGCTCTAATGGTCCTCTACCGCCCTGTGCAAAATCCACGTTCGTCCTGCCCCCGCCAAGCCCAGGGTTACGATCACATACTTAGTGCTTCAACAACTTTAACGCTCAGGTAAATATCTTATAATTTCTGTTTTCTTTCACGGATCAGCTTCATATTTCATATATGCATTACTCTAATGGTCCTCTACCGCCCTGTGCCAAATCCACGTTCGTCCTGCCCCCGCCAAGCCCAGGGTCAAGGTCACATACTTGGTGCTTCAAAAACTTTAACGCTCAGGTAAAAGAAAATTTTGACTTGGAATTTGGCCTCATTTATTATCAAAGCGATATGTGGGACATCCGTGTTCTATGAACACATTTTCTAGTTTATTAAACTTCACACATGCATAGAAGACGACCCAAAGGTGTGTCGCACGTAAGAATGACAACTCTTGCGTCGTTAATTTCTTAGCTATCTCCCTTTGTTTTTCCGGCACTGATTTTGTCTCCGGAGCATAACTCGAACACCCTTTTTTCAAACTACTTGTGTATCTGGGGAGGGGGATACACATGCGCTTGTCGACAAGCGTCCATTTCTAGTTCAATAATGGGTTCATCTTTACCGGAAATCTCAATATCCCTGGTTTGGCTCTCGGGGTACATTTTTGACTTTCTGTTACGCGAGTTGAATCCGGTGTTTTCCATTATAAGAGTAATACGATTAGTGCTTATATTATTACATTAAAAGAGTGAGGACTTGGTACCAGATCAGGTTATTCTAATCATAGGACTGAATATATAATATATATTCAATCCTATGTTTCACCTGTGTGGATAAATGGGAAATTCAAAATCCGAAAATCATCGGAACTGAATATTTACATGAAAATAATAATTATTATAGTAATTTCCAATAACCTCCGAAGGGAAGCACCATTAATACACATTGTTTTAAAGTCACCCTTTTTATTAAATTTTCGACCACATGGTCTTTATCAAAATAGTATGAAAATGTATCGGCAGTCCTATGTGACGTCCATAGTGTAGCAGTAAACCGGATGTTATGAGCCGGATGTCATGACGTCGGTGTTATTTTGGATTTGTTGCTGCATTATGGACGGTTAGTTGGGAGCATGCGAAGAGTAAATATAATCATGGGTTTCATCCTTAACAGAATCTCGATATCCCTGATTTGACCTTTTTAAGTTTGCCTTGCTTGGTACTTGAGAGGTGAATCCGGTTATACCCATGACATTATAAAAGTAGTAAGATTAGTACTAATCCTAGTACGTTTAGGGAGTTGGGCTAAGTGACTCTGGTGTTGTGAGGACTTTCAGGGCTGAATATATTTTTACATAGGATTCGATCGCTTTAACCCGGCCTACAATAACCTTACATGTTGAAAGGCCGTTAAACACCATTGAATCGAATCAAATCCCCCCACCCATCACAACAGGTGAAATATGGGATTCAACCCAATTAACCCGGCCTAAAAATAAATAAATACTAGTAAATTGTTATTGCGTTAGCTATTTTCTCAACAACTCCGATATTGGTTGTGGCCTAGAGAATGAAGCACTGGACTTCTATACCAAGCCTATGCATGAAACATACTTTCATAGTATTTCCACCCGACTGATCTTTCGGGTCAGAACTGAAACCGAGGTCCCGTCTCTGTATGATGTCTTGGTGTTGTAGGGACGTTAAACCCATTTACCACAATATTCGGGTTAGATCATGAGCTTCCCCTTCCATCATTCATAACAACCCACCATGCCATTGACCAGTAGCATATTTCTCCAACATTGCCAAGTATACTTATCTAGCAAAGAGTACTTTGAGGGAGAAATTTTCAATTTAAGGATAAATTTATTAATGTTTATCATACTGAATTTATTACATTATCACAGCCATTTTGGCTGTGATAATGTAATAAATTCAATATAATAATTCTGCATGTTTTTAATCATCAAATATATGCAGTCGTTAGTTCTATATGAAATAATGCATTTCGGGAAAAATAAATGATTTTTCCCTCAAAGTATACTTTGCTAGATTAGTATACTTTTCAATTTTAATGAAATCGGCGACTGTTGTGCCGCTTTAATGATAAAGCAGTTGTTTGACTGTCGCTATTGGTTATACCTCTGGCAACAGAAGTATTTCGATGGTATATAGTTTTCCTATTCCGTCCGTCTGTAAGATTTTGCGTCAAAGTGTTCCCCATTATCTCTGTTTTATTTTTTATGACCCCGCCACCGAATGGTGAGAGGGGCATATTGTATTACCGGCGTCCTTACGTACGTACCTCAGTCCCGAAACGCTCGGGTAAATGGCTTATAATTTCTGTTTACTTGCTCGGATCTGCTTCACATTTCACACACGCATTGCTCCAAATGGTCATCTAGCGCCCTGTGACAAATCCACATTCGTCCCGCCCCCGCTAAGCCCAGGGTCAATGTCACAGACTCGGTGCGTTCGAAACTTTAACGCTCGTGTAAATGGCTTTTACTTTATGTTTCCTTGCTCGGATCTGCTTCACATTTCACACACGCATTGCTCAAATGGTCCTCTACCGCCCTGTGACAAATCCACATTCGTCGAGTATGATTGCTATGTTCTACGCTTAAATCATTATGCATTTACCTTTTTGTTTAAAACAATTCTCTACCGTCCATTGGTTTGTGTTACTTTAACTTTGTCACCACATGCACCTTCCATTATTCGTCTCGACTCTATTTTACCAATTTTCGATGCAATTACCATACATATTCTGCTTGAATGATAATGAAAGTTTATAATCTTAATTCCTTGTTAACCTTCAATAGTTGGCGAAATCGACATACATTTTTCACTTTGTTTACCTGGGACATTTTATTTTCCCCACAAACGCCTATATTTATGATATCAATGAACATGTGACTACCTCTGTCATGTTTCACTCAGTTCAACACATGTACATGATCCCCACTTGAATGATATGCTCTTAAATATGAATGGTTAACTTTTGATATAGTTTTACTGAAACTCGTTTGCTAATGCTAATAACTGGATATAACCATTTCCACAATGCGTCACACAACACAACCAATTATATACCTACTCAACATAGCCAGTGACGTATATATATATATATATATGCCACGTTGTTGGGTTTCATACAGTATTAATAAACCTAATTATGTCATTGAGTTTGGTTTAATGTTCCGTCGAGTGATTTCAAACATGCATTTCTTTGAATAACACATTATCCTCTTAAACGAAAGTAGAAGAAACTGAAACAATAATAGCACATTTACTTTCCATTGAAATCACTTGTACTTGTTTTTTTAAGCTGTGGAGATCAGACAGATTTCCAATATAACTCAAACATTAAATAATTAATTGCATTTACTGCAAAATAATTTTCTTTTTCTAATTGAATGAGAATGTAAATATATATGAGATAGTGTGACAAAAACCTAGTTATGTTTGCAGCATGTAAAACCCCCATATGCGGCGTAAATACATATAGTTAAAATTTTTATACCCTCATTGCAATTTCTATTGTCTGTTCCACTGTTGCTGCCGACGAACTGTGGCCATTAAACACATTATATTCAAAAACTATTTAAAAGTAAGTACTTTTTATTTTTCATCAGATGGTGATGGAACTGATTGAAAACACTGTACCCATAATTCAGAAAATTCCTACATACACACAGAGGCCATTTTTGAAAGCTTACAAGCTTTTCATACACAGTGACTTGAAATTGTCATTTTAGTCATATATAATTTACTTTTCAATAATGATTATAGTCTGGGAAAAAATCAGTTAAAATGATTTGGTGCATTGAAATATATCAGAATTATATGAGTTTCACGGCATCCATTTTGAAAATTAGTATACAAATAGAAACAACTCATATTTTTTCTTTTGATGATACAAAGAACCTTTGTTCCCAAGAACGTAGCAGAGAAACAGTCAACACAACCTAACTATAAATACACTTTACTAAAAGACAGTACGTAGTGAAGACACAAGAAACCAATTATTTGCATATAGGCCATTTTTTAATTAAAATGTCCGCCAATACCAGTTATCAGCAAAAAATGGAACCAACCACAAAGTTTTATTATTCGAATATATAGATGGCATAGCCGAAAAAAAAAAAAGCCTTCTGTCTGCATTATAAATGTAGATATGAATGTTACATAAAAATACGATTTCAGACGGCCATTTTTTAAATCTAAGATGACCGCCATGGGGGGTTGTTAAAAATTATAAAATAACACTGGTTTTGTTGTGTCTGGACAAAATATGATTATCACCAAAAAACGAATCAATATTCTACCTGTATTAGAAGTGTATATAAATGAATATAGCATTTCAGGGGGCGGCCAATTTGAAATCCAAGATGGGGGCCAAAGGAATGTCGAGAACAAAAATGGAACAAACCCCAGTTTTTGTTCTTCGTGCTCTAAAGATGGTTACAAGAATGTAGCAAACAAAAAAGCAAAATTACATGACATATACGCTATTTACTCTATGCTGGTTCAACTTGAATGCGTAATGCTTTCTTAGCATAGTGTTGGATATAATCAGCTAGTGGGGCATAGACAAACCGATATCGTAGTTTACACCCCTATGCAACCTAAACGCAAGAAACACAAATGTATTAAGTTACATAGGGCGGGCGTTTTCGCATAAGCTCACTGTCATATGCGTAGTTTGTCGTTTTCGTTGTCTAACAGCGACCAAGTAGGATTCATTTAGTTTCCTAACCCGAGTTTTTCTGTTGTAAGGTTCCCCCCCCCCCCCCCCCACCCCCCCCCGCCCTATTGTTTTTAAAATAGGAACTTCAGGTTTATTTTACTCCCGAGATCAGCAAATGCAGATGCACGCAGCCTGGTTAGGACCCTACACTGGGAGTTAATAAATATTCAGTTGCGCTGAATTGCGAACGGTGCAGTCTAGATTAGACTGCGCGGATGTGCAGGGCTAATCTGGGTCTAACACTAATCATTGTCGTTCAAATGAAAGTATCGACTGACCTGATCGCAAATATGCCGTAAGCCCCATTTATTGGAAAATGATACATTGAGAAAAGTATGGAAAATATATTGTTGACCAGCCATGTACAAATAATTGATACCAGGCCCGTACGCAGGAATTAATTTAGGGGGTTGCGTTATTGACGGCGCGAAGGGCTAAACATTGTTGTTTTTTTTGCACATCCACGTACAGACCTCGGCAGATTAACCATTTCACCCCTAAATAACTGGAATGGATTTTGAGATATGTTAATTTTGCAACCCATTCAAATCATCACAAAATGATTTTCAAAATTATGAAAATTACTTGCAAAAAGTGCAGATCCTGATGAGATGGCTCGTCACGAGCCGGCTCATCTGGATCTACACTTTTTGCCAATACCACTATACAGGCCTGTGGTGTTGAACGGGTTAAGGGGGGTGCGTACGCACCCGTCGCACCGCCTATGCGTACGGGCCTGGATACGACGCATTGGTCTATGCTGGTTTGATAAGACAATTTTGTCTTTGACCCTTTTCACACGTGGAGTGTATGCAAATTGTTTACCTGGCTGTGCGCATTTTACCAGAGACCGTCCTTTTGTTTGAGCCGTAAGTAAATTTCACGTGCGACCTTTACACGTGTGATCACGACTTGTTGACCTGGTGGTGTGTATTTTAATCCGCGGATCAACCACTTGAATAATGGCTATGTTGGAGGTAACATAAAGATTATTCTTTTACAGGTAGAAAAGGTTGGTAAGAATTGTGTTGGACGTGGGGAGCACAGGTGGTTCTAGCGTGTCTTGGATGGTCAATTATTGTTTGTATATACATGAAACACCTTTCTAAACGATGTAAAACACAATTCAAATGCGCCCGCGTCGGAATATTATGTAATTATAATAATCTATATACAAACAATAATTGACCATCCAAGACACGCTGGAATGTGAACATATACAGACGAATATTTGTTCAAACTTTGCAACCTATCAAAATGCTCTGGTCTACTTTTGAACAGCCAACCTGGTGCCCGGTTATTTCATTTACCGAATGCAAATGGTGTTTATTATGCCCCACCAGATAGTGGAGGGGTATGCTTTAGTGTACCAGGCGCGGATCCAGGATTTCGGGTTGGGGGCGTAACTATTTTGCAAAATTTGACTATATTATCGAAGGTTTATCGGCGAAATTTTAATGGGGGGGGGGGGGGGCCGCCGCGGGTCCGCCATTCTTCCCTGAATCCGCCCATGTTACCTTTGACTGACCATTCCGCCTCCGTCCGTCCGTTTTGGCTTCCCCTGACCCAATGGGCGCGTCACTGGGTCCGCCCCCCCCCTCCCCCCTGAATCCGCCACAAAATGGATTACCCTTGTCCTTCGTCCAGTCCGTTGTGGCTTCCTGACCCATGGGCATGTCTGGGTCATGTCGGAGTGCATTTTGTAAAGAGTATCTCCAAATCGCCATGGCTTTTGATAACATTTGCATGAATTCAAGGACCACAATTAACAATATATTAACAATCAGATATCACACCACTGAATTATACAACCTGTAGCACGGATGCGTACAAATTTAGTATATATATGCATATATCACGTGACTTTGTTCAACCAATGAGCAAAGGTTTACTACGTGTTGCGAAGTGACTAATTTCACAAGAAAAGACTCAGCAATCTCTGAATGAACACCCTACTCGGTCTGACACAGGCGCTAACAAAGCTGAGTTTTCCAATTAAGGATTGTAACTCACGTTTGGTAGCAGAATCCTTTTGCAACCACACCTCAATCAATATCGCAATTTCTTGCAACCTTTGAGGAGTAATTTCCAAGGTCATTGCCATTGTATCACTACCGGTACGCCTTCAATTATTTGCACGGAATCCACCAAATTCCCTGCTACCAAATTTCTTAAGCCCCCATTTTGTAACCTCGCAAATTTCGGCAAAAATAAATTTGTTAAATTATCATTATCTGCCGTTAATTTTGAAATTTGCGTGTATTTCATACTGCGTCACGCCAAAGAATATGGACATTCCCTGGCACATTCAGGATGCTTTTCTCTTTTAAACCCGCTTTTTTGCCAACATTTCGGCACAAATAGTGGGCAACAATGGACGCATTTTCCCCTTTAATAATTACTTCAAGATGATCTCCGTCTTTGAACATTTGTTCCGATTAGTAAGCGGAACAGAACCAAAGTCTTCGAACTGTCCGCTTCCCTAAATCCCGACTTGAATACCTCTGGCTTCGAGTTGGCACCCACCGATTTTCCAAAAACTTTCCTATTTTGCCCGGAATCTTTCAACAAATACTTGTATAGAATAGAGTGCTCCAAGTCATTCGTGCTGTCCCCCCCAAGACATTAAACCCAGTTCTATCATTCTTAGCCAAGAGGCATACAAGGTTTTTATTCCCTTCCAATGATAAATATTCTCAATAAATTTACTCTCTTTTAAATTCGACACATGGAAATCAAAGGATTTAACAGGAAAAAAGGAGCAGTTAAATAACTGTATTATGATAGTTGTATAATTCAGGTGTGATACCACGACAACATACTAACATGCATTGACATTCCTATCCTTCATGTCAACAACAAATCACAGTTCTCTCGACAAATGCACAGCTAAGACACCAGCAATCATGAAGCTATTGAACAGAAAGCACATGTGTGCTCTCCCTTCAATAATAAACCGGCCAATAAACCAATTGTCTCATTACGATCCAATAACAAGCAGGGATATATCATAATTGCCACTATCACGAGGACTGCCCCACCATCGAAAGAAACGCAAGAAACGTTTTAAAACAACATCGATGAGGTCAATAACAAAAAATAGCTCAATAATCTCAACATAGAGAAAAATTCAATGAGAAATACAATTTCTCAAGCCGACCTTCACTTAGTCGTCTAATCACAATAAAAATGCAAAGATCCTACCCTTATCATCTTCATAAATCCACCATAATTTACGTAGCTTGTTGATCAATCACTCATACCAAGCATCTCCCGCTTTAAGTTCAAGGTCACTCATGCAGGTAGGTTCTAGATATAGTCTATGGAACATATAAATCACATCACAAATAAGCATCACAAAGCTACAGATGATACAGGGCTTTAGGGGGGGGGGGGGGGGGGGTTAACAAATAATTGACAATCAGATATCACACCACAGAATTATACAACCTGTTAGCACACGGTATGCGTAAACATTTAGTATATATATGCATATATCACACGTGACTGTTCAACCAATTGAGCAAAGGTTTACTACGTGTTGCGAAGCGACCTAATAATTTCACCAGAAAAGACTCAACAATTTAGAATAAAGTTAATATAAAACAAGATAAAAATTAAATAAGTACTATATCGTTGTAGGAAAAATACCAATATAGAAAACTAATAAATAATAACATAAGCAAAGTGACTTGTCTCAAAACAAATTTGAATTTTTTATTCTTCACTAAGAAGGTGACAAAATATACACGGAAATGCTAAAAATAGATAACCAACAAATCACATATTAAAGGGGCGTCTCGGATTTCAGTAATTACAATTTTTCTATAATATAAAAATTACCAATTACTCTCAAATTCGACCACATGGAAATCAAAGGATTTAACAGGAAAAAGGAGCAGTTAAATAACTGTATTATGATAGTTGTATAATTCAGGTGTGATACCACGACAACATACTAACATGCATTGACATTCCTATCCTTCATTGTCAACAAATCACACGTTCTCTCGACAAATGCACAGCTTATGACACCAGCACTCATGAAGCTATTGAACAGAAAGCACATGTGTGCTCTCCCTTCAACAATCCGGCAAATAAACCAATTGTCTCATTACGATCCAATAACAAGCAGGATATATCATAATTGCCACTATCACGAGACTGCCAACCCATCGAAAGAACGCAAGAAACGTTAAAACAACATCGGATGAGGTCAATAAATAGCTCAATAATCTCAAAATAGAGAACAATTCGTGAGAAATTCCGATTTCTCAAGCCGCCAAGCCAACGGCACCCCCAATAATAATAATTAAAAAAAAAAAACATAAATAAAAAAAAAAATAAAAAATAAAGTCTAGTGTATCCAAAACTCGATTGTATTATACATTAAATTCGAAAGATCCTACCCAATCTCACTCTTACCTGGCAATCCTGCACTGTCACTCTCACAAACCAGGACCGGAACATGGTTGCGTCACTCAAGACAACCATAACATTCCAGTAAACGACCCCAAGCCGCCAGCTCAGAATTGTCCTACAAGGAAAACGAGAATAACAACACAAGAATGTCAGCATAATGAATCGAGAATGAACAAGACAAAGAAACAAGTTAAGAATTCCTTAAACGTTTAACCACATGAAGAAAATAATTACTCAAGACCCGTGAACCCTCTGTATTCAAGTGTAGACCTCCATCACGAATAGCAAACATGTGATCATGAGGCACACCACGTTTACTCACAAATGGACGGAAAGTACAGATAAATTGTATCTTTCGGACATTACAAAACTTCTTGATTCTGTTATTTGCCCTAATTATCCAATACTTGGTAACCGCAAAATCACTGGTCTTGGCAACATTGCCGAATACAAAATTTTAATAGAGGTTTAACAAATTTCAATGCAACAAACAAATTATTCAACATTGATGGAAATTCTTCCGGTTTCAGTGAATATATGTTATTAGTGCCCACATGGAAAATTACATAATCACTAAACATAATCTTTCTCCGCAGCACATTATCACTCTTAACTTTGCGTGTCAGTCGCTCGATAGTCACTCCTGGATAACTTTGCAAATCCAGGCAATTAACGTCGGCCACATGCTTGGCTATCGAGTCCGAAATGAGCAAAGTCTGCTTCTTCCCTACAGAACAAACAAAGCATAATCAACATACAGAATTCATCAATTCTGCTCACCCAAACTTATCGTCTAAGGAAAAAGTAAGGTATCTCTTGTATGCATCACTTCTCCAATCGCCATGCAACTGAATCAATTCCGAAGGCACACCTGCTCTAAATGCCAACGTAGCCCCACCCCCCCCCCCCCCCCTGCGAAAACTGTGTGTGGAATAGAGCGAAGGATCCAACCCCATTTTTGACAATATAGTACGTAATTTAGATTGAAACATATAGTATGTAATAGCCATGTTCTTTGAAAGAGAAAATAATGGCCTACCCCCATCGAGGGGCAGCAATTTAATCATATTTTCATAGGCTGTAACTGGACAAAAAATGTTGTCGGTCCTCAAATAAAAGAGGTAAATTCTAAGACCCGCTCCCCAAACTGAAGTGTTTTTGACCAACGAAATTTAACAATCAAACCTTTATCTATGACCGATATATCATCTCTCAATAAATATTTTTTGGATTTATCAAATTTATTCTCCAACACTAGGTTGGACTTGCGCGCCAACAGGAAAAAGGCAAATAAACAGAGACACCAAAAACAACCATCAGCAATCGTAGAGATATCCAAATGAGTATATAATCCTTCAAAAATGTATGTAGTCATTGGACTCGCCTGCTTTTCACAATGTGGGTTTAATCTATTAATACCTTTTAAAGACAAATTCAACAAAAAGGAGTTAATATCGATCTCAATGCCTAGCAGCATATGTGTTGTACGTACACCACTAATATAGTTCCTAATTGATTCTACAGATCTGAATGATCTGCTCAAAAATTGTGCATACAATTGCAAAGTTTCCGTTGTTGCTGGCACCGGATCTAGTCCAAAATGTAAACAAAAAAGTAAGTAAGATTCCCATTGAATCCGCAAGTTTTTCGACGTACCAGTTGCATAAGCATATTTTGTAGAAAGCTTTAAATCCAATCTCAGTTTCTTCAAATCAGAATCTACAAAAGAATTTACACACACAAAGAAATGACCATTTATGCCACCCAATGTTGTTGTTGTTGTTGCAGATCTACTTTAGAGTCTATATCACCTTAGCAGAAACCACCTTTTTATCCTGAATTTCAACGGTTATATATAAAAATTAATGTACTGAAACGTTACCAGGTATCTGACAAGTTGAAGAGATCTGATGTAATTTCACAATTCACACCCACACCAAATTCATCATTAAAGTCTGTACGATGATTCCCCGTGCTCCATCTGCTCAAATGATCTGCTAACCGATTATCAAGACCCTTAACATGTTTTGCCCGCAACTCAAATTCATAAATGGCAGACAAAAAACATATTTCCATTAACATCTTTGCCAAAATTCATCCCTAGTTGAACCTTTGTTGATTACAGTGCATGACGATTGGTTATCACACAAAACAACAATTATCTGTCCCTTCAAATGAGATCCCCACAACTTAAGGGCCACTACTATGGTAAGCATTTCCAATGCATTGATGTGCAAGTTCATAGTAGTTATCGTTTGTGGAAATTCCGCATGAAAAAATTGATTTCTGCATATGCCGCCACAGCCCAACAATGACGCATCAGTCGATAAAACACTGTCAGGTTCGGACCATTCTTCTACAGTCATCATATAAATTCCATTGTATCTTGGCAAAAACTCATGCCACCATAGTAGATCCCTTTTCAAATACTCTGGAAGAATATGGTATTGAGAATCAGACTTGTAGATTTCCCCCAGAAATTTCAGCAATCTCTGAATGAACACCCTACCCGGTCTGACACAGGCGCTAACAAAGCTGAGTTTTCCAATTAAGGATTGTAACTCACGTTTGGTAGCCGAATCCTTTTGCAACCACACCTCAATCAATATCGCAATTTCTTGCAACCTTTGAGGAGTAATTTCCAAGGTCATTGCCATTGTATCGAACATGACATCCACAAAAACCATCTGTGTAGAAGGAGAACAAGACTTCTCTTTAGATTCCTCAATACCACATTTTTCCAATGTACCTTCCAGCGTAAGGAAAGCCGCCTGAGCTAAATGTGGCACCTCTGCCGAAACTAAATCATCAAGATAATTGAGTAAACAAACACCAAATTTAAACATAATATATGCCACAGCGTTTGTAACACGTTGACAAATATGCGCTGCTGAGCGTAAACCCATACTCAAAACAGTATCAAACATGAAGTGTCCTTCATACATATATCCAACCTTATGATATTCACCCGGACATAGGCTCCATTGTCTATATGCCCGCCTTAAGTCTTTTTTCATTAATAAACAACCCCGTTTCTTAACCTTAATCAAGTTAACTACATCATCCACCTTTGGATATACCAGAGAAACCTTCTCTCCTAAATATTCATCTTTATCAATAGTATCATTCAGAGCATTATTCTTTGGAAAGCTTAAATCTAGAATGATCCTTCTCTCAAACGTATCTTTTTTCGGCACTGAATTCAGAGGGGAAATAAGCATTGGCGTAAAAAATGGATTACGATAAAATGGTCCCAACACGGTTTCACAATTAATTTCCTTCAAAAAATATTTTCGTAATTCAATGGGATAAAGTCTAGCTCTTTTATGATTTTTCACTTTTTTAGATTGAACAGGAAAAGAAAGTTTCTTAGCACATCCCAAAGGGAAACCGAACTCCAAAAATTCACAAACTTGATAATCTTTATAATCATACAACATATTCCTAATAAATGGGAAATTCAATTTATTGTTTATTGGAATTCGGCAACCTTCAAAATTATATTTTCCTGATCTCACCACTGCCTCATGTGATTCAAGTAAAAATTTTACCCGATCCTGATTAATTGAATTTACCGATTCACAAATTTTACAATTATTATGTCCTGACCCCAGAGTCTCAGATATTAAACTATCTTTCTCAGAATTAACTACCGGTACGCCTTCAATTATTTGCACGGAATCCACCAAATTCCCTGCTACCAAATTTCTTAAGCCCCCATTTTGTAACCTCGCAAATTTCGGCAAAAATAAATTTGTTAAATTATCATTATCTGCCGTTAATTTTGAAATTTGCGTGTATTTCATACTGCGTCACGCCAAAGAAAAATATGGACATTCCCTGGCACATTCAGGATGCTTTTCTCTTTTACCCGCTTTTTGCCAACATTCGGCACAAATGTGGCAACAATGACGCATTTTCCCCTTTATTACTTCAAGATGATCTCCCGTCTTTGAACATTTGTTCCGATTGTAAGCGGAACAGAACCAAAGTCTTTCGGAACTGTCCACTTCCCTAAATCCCGACTTGAATACCTCTGGCTTCGAGTTGGCACCCACCGATTTTCCAAAAACTTTCCTATTTTGCCCGGAATCTTTCAACAAATACTTGTATAGAATAGAGTGCTCCAAGTCATTCGTGCTGTCCCCCCAAGACATTAAACCCAGTTCTATCATTCTTAACCAAGAGGCATACAAGGTTTTTATTCCTTCCAATGAATAAATATTCTCAATAAATTACTCTCAAATTCGACCATATGGAAATCAAAGGATTTAACAGGAAAAAGGAGCAGTTAAATAACTGTATTATGATAGTTGTATAATTCAGGTGTGATACTACGACAACATACTAACATGCATTGACATTCCTATCCTTCATTGTCAACAAATCACACAAATCTCTCGACAAATGCACAGCTATGACACCAGCAATCATGAAGCTATTGAACAGAAAGCACATGTGTGCTCTCCCTTCAACAATCCGGCCAATAAACCAATTGTCTCATTACGATCCAATAACAAGCAGGATATATCATAATTGCCACTATCACGAGACTGCCCACCCATCGAAAGAACGCAAGAAACGTTAAAACAACATCGGATGAGGTCAATAAATAGCTCAATAATCTCAACATAGAGAAAAATTCATGAGAAATTCCAATTTCTCAAGCCGACCTTCACTTATGCCGACTGTCATAAAAAATAGGAGGAAATCTAATTTAGCTCACAAACCGGTCAGTGAGTTAGTAGATGAAAAACCTCCTAAAGACCAAATCTCCAATCGGGAAAATGGCGTTGGACAATTGGACGCGAGCGGGCAACTAGGGGTTGTAATCGGTAAAAAATCTATTAAAAACCCATCAACCACAATTGCAACTCCGTTGATTCGGCCAATCCCCCAACGGCGGGTGCCTAAAACCAGCCTCCTAAGGCAAATAATACAAGAGGGAGACGACATTCTGGAATACTACGCACAGACGGAGAAAAAAAATGAAAAAGGCCGCCACGTGGTATCGATAACTCTAAAACGAGGTGTTCAGGGAAACATATCGAAACGAATAATGGATGAGGTTGCGCTGGTATTAACGGGAAGTTTTTATTTGAGATATTCCTTTTCATATAAATTAGCGTACATCCAATCCCCTCCACCAACACTGTCGGTGTTGGATGGGGAGAATGGGTTGGAGGGGGAGAATGACGAGCGGGGGAAGCAAAAAATAATAATTTTCCATAAACAACAACAACGGAAGTCCCTGGCTTAGAGAGTATGAGGAAGCAGGTAAGTGGGTTAATAAACAGGAGGAAACCCGCTTGAACATCGACAAAATCGAACGCCCGAATACAAAATGGACGTTTGTTTGGTGGGTGGGTGTTAAGGTTAAAATAATTCTGGCCTCCAAGCCCAACACCCAATCCGCGATTGGCGGGGGAGATATGGGGATGAAGTCCTCAGAAATAGCTGGAGGGCTGCACCCAGAATGGTTGCGACACCGTAAGGGGATGAAACCATTGGACACATTCAACGATGACCATTGTCTATTCAGGTGCATAGTTCTCCACACAACTAAACTCCGGGCGGACCGATGTTTAACAGCGACGCAAGTTTTAGAGCAAGAATATTTGGATTTCTGTAAAAGTAAAGGATGGAAGCGGCCATCCGGACCTATACCATTCGATGACCTCAAAAAAGTGGAAGAGTGGTGTAAGACAGGAATTGAGATGTATGAGCCGGTTGAGGGCGGTACATGGTATTTAAGGAAAGTGGCGGCGCACTATGACGAACTCGGGACGGGACGAAGAAAACGAAAATAGGAATTTACAACAATCACGCGTTCTTGATTACCGACATGGACAAGGTCACCAAGACATATTGTTGTGGCGCCTGCGATCAGAGATTCACGAAATCTATTAATTTAAAAAGACACGCGAGCACATGTATGCGAGGGGTGACGAAGCTCACGTGCAAAGGTGCTCAGATCGATAGACCAACATCTGCGTTCGAAAAGGCATTTTACCCCAGATCTCACACGAGTAAGAAGGCGACAACTCGTTCACCGGACCGCATATTCACACTGCGCACTGCGGTCACGGTGGTGAGAGACTGGTGGCAGGAGCGCCAGTCGGCGGATTTTGTGGGGAAACCAACACAGCTTACCAATTTCACGGGTGTTATTGGCACTGGTGTCCTAAACATTTTTGGGGGAAGCATGTACAATTCAATAAAACTCGCGCGAGAGACGTTGCAATC